>OY735201.1:25760386-25797886 GCA_963457665.1 Thysanoteuthis rhombus
TATATATGTATACACACATATGTGTGGGTGTGTGCGTGTGTATGTGAGTGTGTGAGCATGTGTGTGTGTGTGTGTGCTTTTTATGCCAAAAATTTATGTCTGATAAATTTTGTCAATTCTAAAACAAACAGATTTGGGTGGGGACCATGTTTTGCTTGGCACTGTGTTACCAAGTAGTAAATTCAACAGATATAGATGGTGTAAATAAATACATGAATATATTTCACACTCGAATATCTATATAACAAGTACATCCTGTCAGACGTAAAATTGTCCATGCATTAGAATCTCTCTCTCGCTCTCTCTCTCGCTCTCTCTCGTCCTATACACACATAGATAAAAAGACAGACGGACGAACACATACACTCATACACACACATATATGTATATACATATATATATATACATATATATATATATATATATATATATATATGTATGTATATATATGTATATATATATACCAATAGAGAAAGAGAGAGGGGGAGAGAGAGAGCGATAGACAAAGAGAGATGTAAATAGCAAGAAACAGAGTAAGACAGATTAATTGATAGTTATGAGTATATTGAGATTGGTAGATGCATAGATACTTGATCACGTTTTGGATCAGTAGTATTTATTTAATTTCATTTTCATTTCTACTGTTCCGTCTTGTTTATTAATCTACGGGAACTATCTCTCTCTGTCTCTCTCTCTTATATATATATATATATATATATATATATATATATATATATATATATATATATATATATATAAACAGGGATCTTAGCAAAAATAAATAATATATGTTGCTATAAAATCCCATTCTGTGGTAAGCATAAAGTCCTTTGAAATTTCATTATGATTGCCTTCAGATAGAAGAAATATTCGACGGAAAAGACGTACATTCTTCTAGAAATCTTTAGTGTTTAAGCTATAATGCTTCCTGATATAAACACAGTCACACACACACATACTTATATATATATATATATATATATATATATATATATATATATATATATATATATATATATATAACTGTTGATCCATCCCATATTCATCTGAATATAGCTGAATCAGGTTCCCACTCAATTGTAAGTAATTAATAATTGATATCCTTTAGTGTTTGATGTTTGCATACGATTATTTTTTTTTTCGTCGATACCAAATAGTTGTTCATATCTGAGCATCAAAGTATAAGACAAAAATTAGTTTCTCTAAAAGATTTTTTTTCTTTTCAGAACGGAGACAGTATTCTTTAAACCTTATGTATAGTCTATTCTTTTCTCTTTCAATTCGCTTGAAATACATCTTGATTCTAAAATCGGAGGGTTTCTTAATGTCAACGCTCATGAGAGCGTTGGCTCACGCCTCGGGGCCATTGAAAATGGACGACAAAGGACGTCGTCTTTGTTCGTCAGAGCGTGACGCTATCATTTAAGCCACCCAATTAACCCACAATGCATTGTCCACGTCACTATTTAAAATGGCCGAAACATTATTGGAAAACTCCACAGGACTGGAACGAATAAGATGAGAGACTGAGAAGACGAATCAGTGCGACTGCAAGCGCAGGATCAGAATGGAGAGTACGATTGGGATGGGGGGATGGGGGATTTTGTGTCGATATCCTAGGGAGGATCGTAGAAATATCCTTGCTGGCTACAGAACGATTATAAATAGGGTGCGGCCCGGAAAAAAAAATCCAACTTAAGTCTAGACTCTGGCTGTTCGTCTCATGAATCCATTTCGGCCCATTTCTCTCTTTCACGGTCGTCGTTGACATTTCTACATTGGTGGACCAGAACGTGACAATGAATAATGGATGAGAAAACGAGTGACGGGAGGCAGAGACAGATGGATATAGAGAGATCGGCATGAGTAGAAAAAAAAAGAGAGAACTGGAAAAGTAAAGGTAAAACTAAGAGGAAGTCATGCAGAGAAAAAAAGGAGTGGAGAAAAAGAGAGAGAGAGAGAGAGAGGAACGGAAGCATTTAGTGGCAGAGAAAAAAGGGCTGAGGCAAAGAAGGAAGAAAATTAAAATGCAGAGCAAGGGAAGAGAGAGAGAGCGAGAGCGAGAGGGACTGGTGATGAGGAATAAGGAGGTTGTAAAAATGGAGAGGAAAAGAGAGGAAAATGCAGAGAATTGAAAAACTGATTATGGAATGAACATTGGAAATGAAGTAATAGATTGTGAGCTAGATAGGGATGAAAGAGGGAGAACGGGGTACGAGATACAAGAAGGATGGGTGTGAAAAGGAGAAGGAAAAGCAACAAAAAACTGATGAGGAATATAGTAGTAGTAGTAGTAGTAGTAGTAGCAAGGAGGCGAAGAACATACAGGAATAGAGTAACGAAGAGAGAGAAGGGGAGAAGGAGAAAAAAGGAAGAGGAAGATAAAGACGGATAAAGATGGTAAAAAAACACAGAGGAAAATAAAATATTGAACGGGGTGGGGAAGAGACAAAAAAGAGGGGAAGAGAGACGAAAGAGAGTGGAAGAGAAAGAGAGAAAGATAGTGAATGGGGTCAAGGCCGGGATAGAAAAAAAAAGAAACACAATTTCAGGAAAAAAGAGAGAGAGAAAATTTATGGGGAAGGGACAGGACGATGGCATAAACGAGCGTCCGTTCCGGAACAGCGTCCCAGGCCGGCATCAACATTATCCTGTTGGATCAGATCCACACACAGTGGATATTTATTTTTAATGAGTAGAATACGAAATCAAATCGATTGGTTTTACCAAGATCCATTTGGGATATTGTGTGGGAAGAAAGAGTATTGTGATAGAGCAATACCCCAAACTACGCCCACATATATACGTCTGTCGTTGTAGACACAAAGGTCCACAAGGAGCCATGCACGCATGCGCACAATGCATATAAACATGTGCAGAAAAGATCACGTATAAATAATACAAAGAATCACACACCTACACGCAAATAAATGTGGCGCCGGTGTCTCTAAGGTAACACCCACTTCAGCACAAAAGTAACAAATCAAAACTTAAAAGCCACAATAGTAACACAGGTCTCGAAACAACTTCATCAGATGATAAAACAATGATAATAATACCAACTCCACCATGAACAATGGAACGAAAGCTTTTCATGGGAGAATTAATCTATTATTATTACGAGTTCACCCTTGCAGTCAAAAACTGACAGCGAAATTTGGGTAATTTCGCAGTTGCATGGAACTTGTACTATGGCAAAAAAAACAGAAAAATCTGTATGTTGCTTGGCCGTTTCAGGTGTATGTTTTTAACTTTGTGACGTTTATGATCGACAGGTTTCGGGGAACTATGGACATAATATTTGTTTATGGCTACTGCAGCTGCTGCTGCTGCTGATGATGATAATGATGAATGAAGATACAAAAAGTACTGGAAGAGTCCATGGGCGAATTTTTCATCGTTATACTATCACACACACACACAGACATACGATAACACACATAATATCATCTGAGAAAACAAATTGTTTGTATCCATTATATATATACATATATATATATATATGTATATATATATATATATATATATATATATATATATATATATATATGTATATATATATATATATATATATATATATATGTGTATATATATATATATGTATATATATATATATATATATATATATATATATATATATATATATATAATGGATACGAACAATTCGTTTTTTCAGATGATATTTTTCCCTCGAAAAAAGTAAAACCATGCATCATAAAAGCATTTCATTTATCAAGTTTAACAGGAAAATTCAGTACTGCTATGTCATCAGAAGATTACATTACATATGATGATATACGCCAAAAATTCATATTAATACACATCGCTTTTTATATATGTGGATTATTAATTATTATTATGATTAAGATTATCATTGTTCTTGTCACTGGTGGTAGTGATTGCAGTGTGTGGTGTTGTGTTGAGATCAAATCCTCGGAAAATACAACTTTCGAACTGAGTTTCCAAACTCATGTTGACGATGTTTATATCACATTCTCATCGATGCATTGTACAGAAGGCTTCGAACCTCCCATTAACTTTGTCACATAAACAGTTATCTTTACCATTTTCTTGTCACTCTTAAGCCCTGACTGTGGATGGAAAGACTGTATAGGTGCATCATCATCTATCAAATATGTACTTCTCTTCTGGTTATATAATCCTTCATCGTCCGTTTCAAAAATCGACATTTTAGTATCATAACCAAATACAGTCATGTTAAATAGTTCCTTATGTAGATAGAAAACAACAAATAGAATTAAGTGAGCTAATGTTGTGCTATGTATCACGTGAAGAAAGGACATGTTGTATCGAAGAGAGGGACAAAGAAAGATTGGCCTGACTGTAGTGGACGCTTGAATCACATTTAAAATAGGGTATAAAGATAGATGGGCTTTACGAATGGTTGACAAAATATTCTCCGGAAAGAGAGAGAGAGAGAGAGAGAGAGAGAGAGAGAGAGAGAGAGAGAGAGAGAGAGAGAGAGAGAGAGAGAGAGAGGGGGGAGAGAGAGAGAGAGAGGGGGGAGAGAGAGAGATTAGGCAGAGAAAATAAGACATTTAAACAGTTTTTTTTTCTTTACAATACTCGATATTACTTTGCTGTATTGTTAGATCCTTATTCCTCCGTTATTGTCTCTAATTGAACCATGTATTTTCTGCAGGTTCAGCAAATTGCATCGGAAAATTAAGAAAATATATAAACAGGTGAATTTGTAAAAAAAAACAAAAAAAAAACAGAGGAATAGGTAATAACATTGAAGCATAAATCAACGTAAATTGGTGATACATATAGACCATTGAATAAAGGGATACATGGATAAAATACATAATTTTGTCGAGAAGATTAAGATTAAAACAGAGATTGATTTCAATATTATCTGGGAAAACAAAACACCGAGACGTTGAACAACATTAAAAGTAATTTCATAGAAACTAGATAGCTATGAATTAGAATCACTGACATAGATAGAAATGAATTAGCTGATGAGATAGTTCCCCCCCCCCATCAATTAGATGTCTAATAATGCATATCACCAGTATGAAAATTGCAGAGTACTTAAAACTACGTACGTATACACACACAAGCAAAGGTTTTGATCCTACTTTGTGGTTCTGGATGGTATAATGGATAGTCTATAGCCACACTGAAGAGTTTTAATACAACATAACAGCTTTCTGTGGATGATTCAATTATTAATTATATATGTATGGGTTGAGAGTGTGTGTGCGCATGTGTTTGTAGTTGCTCATGGTAAGTGTCCAACGAACATGCTTATTAACAACTGATATTTTCAGTATTTTCTGAGCTATGATACTCAGTTCCTCATGATATTTCGAAGCTTGATGAATCATAATGCAGTGAGGTCATATTTAAAATTTGGAGAAAAAAGAGTTCTGTACCTCTGAAGTCAATTAGATTATCAACTTGAAATTTCATATATATATATATATATGTGTGTGTGTGTGTGTGTGTGCATGTGTGTGTGTGTGTGAGTGAGTGAGTGTTTGCAAAGGTTTATATCTTCAAATTGCTGAATATAAACCTTTTTTAGCACCTAATAATATTTTAATCCAGATGTCAGCTACAAAATCTTTTTTCTCCTAATAATCTAATAATTCATCATTGACAAGGTTCAAAGATATACACACACACACATTCATATATATACATATATATATATATATATATATATATATATATATATATATATATATATATATATATATATGTATCGTACCGAAAGAGTTTACAAAAATCACTTTGTTCCATCCCTTACATCCACTGATGTCTACAACGTACGCACATAATAGACTGTCACACACCTACGTGTAAATAGAATTCGCGCTAATATCTGAAGACTGACACCCACTATGGCGCCAAAGTCACAAATGAAACTTAAGTTGTAACAATGCTAACAACGGTTTCCAAACAGAATCATTAGATTATACAGCAATTATAATACTGACTGCGACATTAACAATGAAAAACTTTTTATGAGAGGATGAACATTATTACAATTGAGTTTCCGTTGTTTCGCAAGTGCTATACTTAGGGATGGGAATCTGAAGTATCGCAGTTTCCAAGAAAACTCATGGGAGTTGCATGAAGCAACCATTTTCAATACTTGAGGAAATTCTTTGTTTACAGACCCTTAAAATCAAGTTCAGTTCAAACACCATTCTATTTTTTCGTCTTTTACCTAACTCAACGACCGAATCAGACTGTCCTCCTTAGGCAAATATATTTATGTTCCATTCCATTCTTTTCGTACCTTTTACCCTGTTTCTATCCCTTCTTTCCCTTCTTTGCCACCATTTGATTGTAATCCCTCTCAGAACCCTCCCTCCGTCCCAGTCTTCACAACAGATAGTTCTTTCTAAATGTCAAAGACACCTGGGCACGTTGCTTACTTTGAAGTAGATCTGTGTAATTGGTTGTAGTAATGGCGTGTGAGGGAGTATATACATTACCTATTCGGAAAGTGGGACTGTCAAACAGAGTTCGAACTCCAGTTATGACTGTTTATATCCCTTCCTCATCGAAACACTAGGTACAGGCGTGAAAGCTACTATTATCCTGGTCACCTTGCGAATCATCCCGACAATTTTTACTGGTAGCCTCCGATCAAAGAAATGATTGTTATATCCGTCGGCAAGAGAGGTAATAACTCTCGCTACTACAATCTTCTCCTGAACTGTCATCTTTCCATTGAGAAGGAAAAGGTAAACATCAATGAAAACATCTTGGAATGACGATTCCCAGGTCTTTTTGTCTTGGTTAGTTGATCCCCGCATCGTCATCAACTTAGAAAATGTCCATTCAGTTCTCGTCGTCAATCAATCTGTTCGATATCGATTTACTCTTGGATTTTCATTTCTTGTAGGCACATTACGTTTAGTTCGTATTTTCGTAAGTCCTTTACCAGTTGCCTTCCTCCGTATTTTTTTCTGTTGACTGTCTTGCACATTAAATGTCACTCGTCGGAATTGGTTATATCTCATCTCGTTAATACTTCTTTTTCTTGTCTCAGTCCGATCGGTTTAGGGACTTTTGATAACTCACAAAATTGATAAATGGTAGTTAACCAATTTCCATGGGTCTACATAGAGGGTATTACCTTGCCCTGATCATTTGAAAGTATAGTAAATGGAAAATTCTTTCCGTCTATTCTCGTTTTAAGGATTGTGACATCTGGTGATACAATATGCCAACCACTTTTTTTTTTATTGTTGTAACTCTTGTCATTCAATAAGTCTTCCTTATGTTCAGCTTTAATCTTCTGTCTCTTTTTTTGATACATCATTATTGATACCGTGAACAAGTTAGATTTGTTTTTCTTCAGTCTCCAAGTGATTCTTGCTGACTGGCTGACTATGTATGCGTCACGCATACAAATTACTGCAATGAAGTCAATGGACTGAAGATTCAAAATATCGCTTTCACTATGTCTACAGAATAGTAATTTTTGCTTTTCGACATTTACCATTATTCTTGCGAAGAAATGTTGGAAACATTTTTGATGTAATCTTTTTTTTTCTCCTCCAGATAATGAATTTAACATATTTCTACCATCAATTAAACCTATTCTATTACTTCCTTTTCTTGTTAGCTTCACTCTAATCCAATTCATTCTATGGGCATTTTCTTTTTTTTTTCCTTTAAGCTTTGCTTTCCACCATTTTATTTGGATTTTGTACAAGATTTTCTAGTGAAATATGGTTGATGTATTAGAAAGACAGAATCAGCGCTTGCGCATTTAATACCATTATAGATTAGGCAGGCTGAAAGAAGGGAAAAATCAAAGAAGCAAAAGGTGGGAAGACATCTTGAAGGCACGTACGAAAACACATGTGTCTGCAAAATGGAATAAAAATACAAATTAAATAATCAAACTAAGACATGAAAATGGGAAAAAGTAAAAATAATTAGATAAGAAAAGAAGGGAGAAAAATAAGAATAAAAAATGAATAGAATTGATGATTGAGGGAGACATAGAGCAAAACACTCGATAAAACAGGGTGAAAAAAATCGGTAGGAAAAAAAGGAAAGAAGGAAAGGTAGAAAGAAGGAAGGGGTAGAAGAAGGAAAGGGAAAAAATTTAAAACATAGATGGAGTTACAAATTTTAAAAAAAGCAACAAAAAAGAAAAAATGGAGAAACACAAGACATTTGAGAAAAAGGAAGGGAAAGAAGACAGAACGGAAAGAAGAAATGAAATCTACGTGAACATATCGAAAGAATTAAAAAAAAAAATAATGGAATTATGTGAAATGGGTAAGAGTAGGCTGGAAGAAAAAGGATGATTTAAAAAAAAAGAGATATAAAAAGAGAAAGAGGAAAAAAGGAAGGAAAACAGAATGAAAGAAAGAAGTGAAATATGAATGATAAATCATAGTAAAGATAAACACACAAACGTAATCCCAAGTTATTCTTTCGTGGATATTTTTTTTATTCTTTCTTGGTTTCCAATTCCTTTGGACATCTGTCCTTTTGGTTTTCTTCCAGTCTTTCTTTAACTAAATTTCCTTCTTGTTTCTTTCTCGTATTTTCTCGGTCGACGTCTTTCGGCAATAATCCAATAACATAAAGAGAGTCCCAGTCCGAATGGTATTAGCCTCATCGTGCGCGTCCTTCTGGTGTTAGCCGGCAAAAACATCTGCCTTTTATATTCTCCGATTCGTTCTCTGTCCCATGTGATCGCGGTAAAGGGAGCCCAAGGTTGCCAAGTATAGCATGTTATTCATAGCTAAAACTGTGGGTGTATTGATAAAAGCGTCATATATATATATATATATGTGTGTGTGTGTGTGTGTGTGTGTGTGTGTGTGTGTATATATATATGTATATATATATAGAGAGAGACGAGAGGGAGAGAGAGACTATTTAAAATAAGTATATACTAAGATGGACTAGTCTAGGATAGGTCTTTGTCCGACGACAAATTCTGAAAGAATGATGATGATGATGATGATGATGATGATGATGATGATGATGATGATGATGATGATGATGATGATGATTTTGCTTTCATGAACATTTAAATAGCCGAAAAATTCCTAACATAGCAAACCTTGGGAGGCCCTCATGCCTTGCTATTCGCAAAGGTGGGTGACTCTTCTCACAGCGACTGGCTAAGCAACATAATATCAACAGCAAGACATAGAAATTGAGTCTGCAATCCGTCTGTGCGAGCAAACCAATTGTTTGGCACAGCATCCAAGGTTGAAAGAAGTTGAAGATCAACTGTCTTAACTAATATTAGATCAAATATTGGTTTTGCTTGTCATTCATTGAAAAATTCAGTTTCATCTGTTTGTTTCTTCCTGTCGACTTCCTCCCCTCATTCTACGTATTCTGATTTCTAAATTATTAGTATCTTTCTCTATATTTGAATTTTTCGGTAATTTTTCCACCTTTCTAGTTTCTGTTATTATGGTCAAATTCAAGTACAAAGTCCAGATTGATTTGACAACAACAAAAACAACCCTAGGCAAAAAGAGTAGTGTGAACCGATGTGTAAAATCTGCATTCGTCTATCGTGATTTCCGGGAGGCTGTCTTACTGATTGAGCTAAATTGACAAGTCATAAATACTAACAAAGATGTATTATGCTGACAAGCACTGGGTTATTTCACTCCAATGGATAAGTACTTGCATACTAAATAAAATGCATTTTCATAGACTTTTATTTGTTATATATGCACTGCAAAATTTGGAATCGAAGTGTAGATTGACCTTGCAGCTGCCAGTTTTCTCTCTTCATTTTTCTGTAATTTTGTCTCGTTTTCCGTCTTATACGAAGATTTTAAATGCCTCCCTTTACTTTCCTTCCCTTACGTTTCTTTTCTTCTTTCATTGATTTAGATAAAGCGAGAAAAAAGAGTGTGTGAAAGAGAGAAATAGGGAAGCAAAATACGCTGTGAGGAAGAAGTCAAAAGGAAGAAATAAGGAAGCAAAGAAATGGTGGGGAGCGAACATTTGAAAATGCAGCAAAGAAACGAAAAGCAAAACAAAAACAGTAGTGTCTTTTTTTCAAGCTTTTGGTAGACCAAACTCAACCTTCAGTAATAAGAAAATCCCTTTATCCCTGGAAAAGAAGCAAATGCTGCCAAAATCTCCTCCTGGTAATCATCTATGGAGCCCGAAAAAGGGAACCTAAACCAAAAATTGACCCACAAACTGTGAAACATGCAACATGCACAGAGGGTATCATTGTAATATTTACCTCACAGTACATTGGAGAAAAACAAGAGTCGGTGATTTCTTAGAATCCACTTGAAAACTGAAATGGTTATGAGATGGTCATGTTGCAACAATGTCAGAAAAGCTGCTGGATATTATCACTAACAACGTGGATTATCAGAGACCATATGCAAAAATGAGGCCGACAGAAAATAAGATGGTGTGACAAACTAAGCAAGTAAAGGAAATATTGGCTTTGAGACATCCAGGATAGAAAGGTCTTCCTAATCCGTGGAAAGGTTTATGTCCATCGACAGCGCTAAAAAGGGGTCGACGACGATGATGGTGGTTGCATTGATGATCATTATGTTCAGTATGTGTTTTGCCGTGAGGTTTTTTCAGAGGCAATGTGTCAGCCCTTTATTTCTCTCTTATATCACCACCCCCCTTTTTCAACCGATGACTCCGCCTAAGTCACCGTCATCACAATGTTTTTGGTGTGGGAACGGTCAAATTATTTTTCTATATAATTTAAAGGTGATCGCTTCATCGCTTCACACCATTCTTGCTTACAACATGTTTTCTTTGGCACGTTCTGTTTTCAGGTGGCGAAGGGGATCACATTGTCTTTCAATGTGTTATGATTATTGGTTCGATTGAACTACGGTAGCCTTAAAATTAGCAAAGGGTTCTATTCATTTTATATTCAAAACGTGCATGTGTTTGTTTGTTTGCGTGTTCCCGAAATCCTGGTCGTACAGTTTTGTCTAAAGTCTTGAAAATTGGGATTTGTACTCCACTAAACCACTTCTGAAAATGTTCCTTTAAATTTTCGAGGGGAAAAAGCTTCTTTTTTTTACTTTTGGCAACATTCCAATGATATCTTCATAAGATTTATCCTGGCCACATTTATTTTTCAATGTAATTTTTTCTACATGACTTCAATTTTCGACGCTTTGGTCGTTCTATTATTGGCCGTAATGGTGAGTTTCTGCAGTTATTGTCAACCCTCCTGCTATTGAGTTTTGAATTTATTTTTGAATGTAACGATAATGAAAGATGATCGGATCGAAAACCCAGTGATGAATAGCATCGACACAGTAACGTACACTGGAACTGATGACGTATTCACAAATAAGGTCGAAGTGTTTTTTTCAAAATTTGCAAATCCCATTTGCAGAAACAACAAACGGAAAAGTTGAAATACGATTGAAACACGATTGGTATTTTTTTAAATAATATTGTACGGGAAATGAATTCTGTTTTGTTTTTAGATTTCTGTAAAGGAAGGGTGTTGACTCGAGCGCAGCCAAACACATTAGTTATTATTTTTTTCTTCTCTTATTTGTCTGTTCGGTTTTTTCCTATTTTCACCTATAACGATATATCTTCTATTTTTTTCTTTTACCACTTCCCCATTATTATACCAACTGAAATTGTATCAATTATATTTCTCTATTGCTCCGTCTCTACCTCTTTCTCTCTCTTATTTTCCTTCCTGTCTCCCTCCTTTGAATCATTTTTTCCTTTCGTCTTTTCTTTTTCTCCCATTCCATCATTCCCTCTCTCCCTCCTCTCTCTCTTTCTCACACACACACACATATATATATATATATATATATATATGTATATATATATATATATATATATATATATACATATATATATATATGCATATATATATATATATATATATATATATATATATATATATATATATATATATGTATATATGTATATATGCATATATATATATATACATATATATATATATATATATATATATATATATATATATATATATATATATATATATATATATATATGATTTTCCCCTCCTTTTCTTTCCATTGTTTGATTCTCTATTCTTTATTCATTTCTGTATTTCTT
Organism: Thysanoteuthis rhombus; assembly: GCA_963457665.1. Lineage (NCBI taxonomy): Eukaryota > Metazoa > Mollusca > Cephalopoda > Oegopsida > Thysanoteuthidae > Thysanoteuthis > Thysanoteuthis major. The sequence goes on from OY735201.1 coordinate 25,772,462, forward strand.
TCTCTTTTGTTTGTTTGATTTTTTCTTTCCTCCCATCTCTCCCTTCTGACTGCTATCGTTTCTTTCTTTCTTTTTTTATTTTTATTTTCGTTTTTTTCTTTTCCGATCGATGACAATAATTCTTATGTATTTATGGAACAGCCTAAACAGTCTCGATCTTACTCTATATTTTGTACAGCAGACAAAGACGACGGCGGCGAATAAATCGGGAAGTACAACATTTGCATTAAAATATGGTGAATTCTAAAAATGTTGTCATAAAAATGTACTTGTTAGCGTTATATTGCCAGCAGTAAATCTTCTTACATAGACTCAATATATGCATAAAAATGGTGATACATATATAAACTGAGATCGGCTGCCGATTGCATCTATATCTATGTTTGTCTGTCTGTCTAGTTACATTGGCCATTATGTATCACTACCGGTCGATCTTTTGAAGTTATCTCCCGATCTCTGAATCTAAATCTGTATACTTCAGCTTCACTCTGTTACCTGCCCCCATCTCTCTCTCTTTCTTTCTGTGTGTCTCTAACTATCTTTCTATCTCTATATCTATATTCACAGCCAGACATACAGAAACAGAAATTCCCTCTCCCTCTCTCTCTCTCACAAACACACACACACACACACACATATACGTGTGTGCATTTGAGTGTGCTCATGTATTTGTGTGTGTGTGTATATGAGGGTAGGTCAATCATTCCATTCACTGAGAATTATCAGCTGCATTTTGAAGCGAAATTTTCATCGTATAATTTCCGCTCGAAAAGCGAACAGTGGAATGTTCACCATCAAAAGTATTTCCAAGTTTTAAAACAGTCAGAAGGATCACCGAAAGCACTCAGTCACAGATTTTTAGACAGTATGTATATTTATTGGATCCAGGCTAAAGTTATTTTTTTGTACATAAACAAGGAGCGGTAACTTAAAAGAGAAAATCGTAGTTTGTCGCTTCCTAATCACACACAAACACACACACACACACACACACACACAAACTTTATATATATATATATATATATATATATATATATATATATATATATATATATATATATATATATATATATATATATATAATGAATTGGTTACATAACTGCCCCATATCTCACGTACTATTAAAAAGAGAAGGATTTTTTTTTTCGCTATTCGAATGTTTCGTAAATTTATCTGGATTTTTAAAAAAATATCTAAACCGACCCGGTTCGCCAATAACTTTTTTTTCAGCTTAATAACATGGTTATTAATGTAAGATGGAATGCCCATTATTTTATAACGAGTCATCTTGTCTTGGGTAGTTAGGAAATTATAATGGCCCTGCTCAAACATGTTTTTTTTCATTTTCTTGCTTCCCCCAGCGAAAAAAACGTTTGATTAGCACATCATACACGGAGGTCATTTCACACCCGTGTAAACAAAGATTCCCTCATTTTTAGTCCAATTCGAGAATGCATAAATACTTTTTGAACATGTATTCACCAAATTCATTGAGAAAGCCAGACATGGTTGCCGGGTCAGGCTACAAGTAGCAAATTGGGTGTCTTTTGAACGATGTTTATCATTAAAATCTTTTTGTGCGATTATCTAATATTGAAAATACATAAGAGCTGATCAAAAAAGTTATTAGTAGTTGAGGGGGTAACTTGTCAAGTGAAACAAAATTTGGTTAAAAGAACCCGAAAGCAATTTTATGGAACTCCAGACCAAGTTGACGTTGATATTGTTCTCGTCAAACTAGTGCAATATTTACAGAATTTAAGGGTGTAAACACTGTTCCATTTTTAATTCCGTCATTTTGAACCGGACTGATACATTTTACCGATTCAGCCAAAACAACGAATCTATATATTCAAGAATTAATTTATTACATATATATGTAAGAATAGAGATTTGAGTTATATCTATGCTTGCAGCAACCAGGGTTGTTACATTTTATCAGCATGATAGTAGTTATATCCTAAATATATCTATCTCAAAATTGAAAAAAAAGGTAAAAGAAAATTTAATTGAGACGTTATTCATGATTCTTCTAATTCATCTAATGCTAGATTCGTATTTGGATGGAGCCAACTGAATTTTAAACTACTCTTCGAGTACATGATTTAGTATTCAATAGCGATTACTCTGAGATTATCCTCATTTAGTAATTAAGTTACAGCATGAAATAAGGCAATTTCCTATTTTGAATAAGATACTTATCACAGAAGAATTCCCCCTTGCAAATTTAGTCGCATTGTATCCATTAGACTTTCGAACCATTCAATTTCCTCACACTCGAGAAATAAAAAAAAGGTTGTACGGAGAAGGGGTTCCTTTTTGACAATGAAAAATAGATCACAAAAATCATAATTGAATCAAGGAGAAGTTAGTCCACAGCCGTATCCCTATCTCTACTTTCGTAAAAATGGTTGGGTCAAATCTGTAGTTCACCAATACTATAGTTACATAGTAGCAAAATAACTATGTGTTCACATAAAGCAACTAATCCATGTTATTAGTTAAAAACTAGTTCACCTTCCAGGACATCAATGATATTGCTTTTCTTAAAAAGTAAGCGATAATTGTTGAATATATAGGTTCGTTGTTTTGGCTGAATTGGTGAAAGAACCCCAAATGTATCAGTCTCGTTCAAAATGCCTCGTTTCTGCTATCTGGTGTAGTGATTAAAAATTCCCTTTTAATCATAAGTGTTTAATTAAACGTCTTCAATTACAAGATATATTTGGATAGAGATGTAGTATCTTCGTATTTTCATTAAAATGATTTGTGATCATTGAATCTGAGTTCGATGCCAATATGTAAAGTTTTGAATCATCTATGATGTCCATTGTGTGTTTATGTATCATTTTGTCCGATTTGATTTCTGTTTGATTGGGCATTATTTCGTATTTTGTTGCAATTTGATGTGTTATAATTCTACCCTCTCTATTCGATGATGTATTATATTGCTTACCTTTTTAATGATATTAATATTATCAATGCAATAATAACTAACCCTTAGATTATTGCTATTCAATATTTCACGTGAAATGTTATCATCGGGGAATTTTGGAGCAGTAACTTTTAAAATGATTTTCCTATGTTGGTTCTCACATTCAATTTCAAAGGTCTATTGAAGCATTGAAAGTTTCTCTTTCGTTTTTTTCTATCTTTATTGAGATTGTATTCTAATATTGAGATTGATTAGCTTAGATTTAATGCATTTTGTTGTGGATCTCTTACATTGATATTGTCAAATCCTTCTTATTTACAAAATCATCAGTAATTTTTTTCCCAATTGGCATATCTCTATGTATATAGTGCAAACCAAATTAGCATGCAAATATGTTTTCCCTTCCTGATTCGGCTACGGTGGAATCATTTTCATATTCTTTGACAGAGATTTTTCCATAGCATTATTATGCAGTGCCTGCAAATACTAAATTGAAAAGTATATGCAGCGAAGAATCGTTGGCAATTTTGGGCAATTTTTCAGCGTGGAAGACACTAATCATATATTGGTTACATCATCAAATTGCACACAAAATTGAGAAGGTTAAAAAAAAATATAAAACCCGATACAAATGAAATACTGAAGCCTACAAATTTACATTATGCATTTTTGAGAACAAAATCTCAGGTACAAATCATTCATTTCGAAATGAAGATCCTTTTTTGCAAATCTTAGACATTATTGGAACATTCATCGAATTTTTTCAGCTGCCATAAGTTTTGTTTGGTAGCAAACCGACTACTATTCTCATACACTTTCCTACTGAGGATGCTCCAATGATTTTCAATAGGGTTTGAATCCCAAGGTAATGGTGGGTTGTCCATTAATCTACCGTTTCTAAAACCAACTGTCAGGTAGTTCTTCGTTGCATGCATAATGTGAGGAGGCGTTGTCTTGCATGAAGATGAGTTTTGTACATTGGCCAAGAGACATATCCCTACATCAAGGTTGGAAATTGTCCTTCAAAGATCTAATTTAAACCTGGTCCAACTAACTCGTCTTCAACAATACCGACCCCCAAATAACTTGTGCATCGCCTCATTGGCGCCTTGGTCGTACAGGACGCTTCTCTGTCTGTGTAACCCAGCCTGCTCTTCATCCACCCTGACTGTCACTAAATCAGCACACGTTAGATTCAAAATACTTTCTACACTTTTATAGACGTTTCACCAAGTGTTTGGACTTCAAAGGCTGTCAAATACTACTTGACACATTTTGTAGCATAGTTGGAAATTTGACATCGACATGATTCGGACACGTTGTCTCTATCAATCACCTTGAATGATGTTTTACTCCCCAAGGCTGCTTATTTCTGAAAATGCATTTGATTTGAGATCTTATCCACTGTGTTATTACCCTGAACCAACCCTTATCTGACCTATGCGATGCATTTCCCCATTCTTCGATGGTCCTTGCTAAGCAGTTTTGCTATTTCAAGAATTGAACGGTCTTCTCCAATCTATGCGACGATACAAATCTTGTCAGCAAGCGAAATACCTTTTGCGATAAATATTTCAATAATTTTGTTGTGCTTGCTTATCTGGTCCTAAACTCTGAAAATTTTTGTGTTCACTTATTCTTTCCTTATCTTTACTGGAGAAAAATTCACACTCGTGTAACTATTTTGCATAATAATATGACACGTACTCATATATACACACACATATATATATATATATATATATATATATATATATATATATATATATATATATATATATATATATATATATATATATATATATGCGTGTGTGTGTAAAACTTTCGAAACCTGACAGCCATTTAGGCACTAGATGGAAAATTGGTGAAATCTTACAAAAATATTATCGGAAATATCTTCGCAGATATGCATTTGAGTTCCGAAATTGGATGTCTGATGTCTGGGTGATCTATTTTCGCATCAAAATATTTTTTTTTCTTGAAGCCCACCTGGTCGTGCTATCTAAGTCTGAAATGTTTTATGAATTCTTTGAGTCCAACGTAGTGAAAAATGAAACAATCTTCTAACCCAGGGATTGTCAAACGTTTCTGGATATGGACCGGATTAGAAATGATCTTATGTCTCGAAAGCAAAACAAAATTAAAATTGAAACTATTATCATACTCGGCTATGGGAACAGATCACTTTCCTTTGATATCATTTTTCTTATAGAACTATATAGCTACATCATTTTCCAAGCATTATCAATCAATGAAAATTAATAAAATCTTTTTTGGTGGGGACAAGATAATGTAACATTATAGTTCAAATCTTGTGTTAGATAATGGTTAAGCAGAAACGTTCTGTGTTGGACTTTTGTAGCAATTAATCAATAATATTTTTGAAGTCAGTGCAATATTTTTCCCCCTAGTGATCATGAACAAATTTTTGCAGACCATATGTAAGACTGATGTCCTAAAATCTTATGAAGATTTCTCCTACTTATGAAATAATTATTAAAAGGTTCAATGGAGTATTTCGTCTTCATTAAGTAACAAATATTGTAATTGTATATGCACAAATTATTTATCCGTCTTCTTAAACTCAAAAGAACATAACTTTAACAACGTTTTATAAGCAATAACTTGACACATGGTTGACAATTTAGATGTTTTTGAACTATTCTTTTTTAATTTATGAGTCTAGTGTTTACAATATTCAAATATTTTTTTCTTTCTTATCCGTTGTGCTATAAAGTCGAGTGTTCCAAATTAGGACTTTTCATTTAATCTTCAAATTTCGGAATAACTTTATGAATCGAGAATTGGGAAATCTCATCTAAATTAACTATCATACTTCAACATATAATGTATGAGATAACACACCACTAGATCTGTAGGATTGCATTAGTAAGATGTCCCCGAAGCAAAACTAGAAAAATGGTAATCCGTCATCTTAAATACCGTAATACGCCATGTATGAACTGCAATCTCAGATGATCTCCCTGCAAATGAACTCCCCTTTCAAATGAAGATGCATTTCCCTTTTGTAAATTCTGCATCAATTTGATTAAATTGATTGGCATCAACTAGCAACTTTTTTTCTCCACAGGGAGAAAAACAACAACGGCAATCAGGACAAAAGCTGCAAAAAACGAATGCAATTTCCACGTGATTGAAAGGGGGGGGTTCATTGCTATTTGTGCTTCCATTATTAGAATATAAGAAACACCTCTGAAATATGATACCCCCTCACGTCTGATATTGAAAAAAAAGGTACTTTTTAGATTATGGACGTATGATCTTTTGAAAATATACAATTCAAACGTAGCATTTACCATCTTCAATCGGAACACACAATGCAACTGCCAAGATTGGATTTAATGGAAATTAGTCGAATTGACACTTCGAACAAAGATTCAAGCAAGAATTTTTAGCGTCTCGTTATCATCATTTTATTTTTATTATTTGTGACCCTATTCAGGCTGAGCTGAGCATATATATATATACATATATATATATATATATATATATATATATATATATATAGGCATTCGAATGTTGGACATGGAATCCACCTAAATTTCTTGAAAACAAACCCAGTCTATCACACTGAGTGATGCAAAGTGCAATGATAGAAATAGCACTGAGTGATAGAAAAAATATCAAGAGTAGCAATTGAATAACTAAAGTGAAATATATCATAAGAATAATTCAAACACAAAATAGAGACACCTACCAAGACGTTGAGAGAACGGATCGTGCAAAGATTAACAGATTGGTGCCTTACATAGATCTATCGCTGTAGGAGAAGACATTAGATGGAAATATTAGATTGAAGAGTTTGCAACTAAGACCCAGATAAGCACACAAGTGGAGATATGGATAGTAGTGCTGACGCTGATGCTGATGATGGCTGCTGCTCTTAGGGATCGTTGTTTTGTGGAAAAACTCGCAAGTTGGTTTTGCACATCAATTTTATTAACGTGAGTTTGACTCGTATCTCAAATTTGAACTTTTGTGACTGTCAATGCTCAGCTTACTGAACATCATTGAATTTTTTCTTTTTTTACCAAATACGTATAGGTTGTCTTTTTTTTTTTTTTCAAAATACCCGTACTATTTTTACACTTGAGAAAAGCATGGAATAACTTACCAATCTCCAGATACGGAAAGAATAGCAAGGTAAATGGAATCTTTAGACCCGGTACGACAGTCCATTGAAAAAAGAGCAATGTAGATGGCACATGACTTCATTTTTTTCTCTATGAAAGGAAGGATTTCATGACTGTTTTATACCAACATCAGAACCAAAGTATTTTTTTCTATAAAAGTCCCAACTTTTTATAATACTTTTGCAACAAAGGAAGTTTACTCAATGACCGATAAAAAAAAAAGACAAATAAATATGAAAATATGACTAAAATGTCCCCAGAGGGCACGTGTCTTCACAAGCGCAATTTTTACTAAAACTAATGAAGAATAGTTCATATGTAATCACGATGCAGGATGGTGGCCGAACTTTTTAGACCGCTCCTAAATTTGATCGATCCTTTACTACTGCATATTGTATGGGTATATAGCTGCGATGCACGGGATGTAATTGTAAAACAGTATTTGATCCATACCAAGGTTTAATCAAATCTTTCTCAAGCCATGATTAATCCTTCTGTAAAATTTGGAAATATTGTGTCCATAGGATGGATGAACAGATAGAATTACAGACATACAAGAGTGGATACATATACCTCTTCCAACTTTGCTGCCAGTGGTAAAGATATAAAATATGAATGGTCTCTTTCTGACGATTTCCGCGGTTTCTATGGCTGCAGCAGAGACAGAAATCTCGTATCCCATGAGACAGGTTAAGTCACTTTGATCCCTCCATCAGGTGAAGAGCCTCAAAGGAAATCCACGGTTGTGTCTTTGAGGCCAATGTCGTCCCTCGGACTAAGTTATAAACCCAACTGATTCCGGTGTATTCTGCTGGTCTCTCGGCTGCCACTCAAACAATACAATAAGATTTTGACAAGGGCTGAGCTCTTCTTAGCGAAGCAAATTACTTGAGCTGAACAAAGCAGATTCTACAAAATTGCAGTGAGATCAGCTAGCACAGCTCATACTGCAATAACGTTGTCTATTTTCATCGAATCTATTTCTTGTGAACGAATCCGAATTTTGACTTGAAATAAATAACTCTCTATTCATACGCATTCTTTCTTAAGCAAAAAACTAGAAATCATCGATCATTCTTACGCCTACATGTTCGACTCTCGGCTTCAAAGGGACTCTAAACGAGGTAATGGTAGTATTACTACTGTTAGCACGAGGAAACTTACTAATGCAAATTATTACGTTTCGTCGATATGCACAGTTTCATATTGTTCATACAATGGAGTTTTATATAGATTTCTCTACGATCTTTTTCATTAATATTGAAACAAAGGTTATTATTATTATTCCGATAAAATCAACGTCACAAGTTCCAAGCGTTTTCATTATCCTGTGCTGTCTTGTTTTGAAATATCCTTGGCTCATCCTTCAGCGACGCTAAAATTGACCGTCCCGTACTAATGACGAAATACAGAATGCTATCAAACAGATTTGGAATCAGCAACGTTTAATTACGTTATATCAAGTGAACAACGAATTCTACTGTTCTAATGTTTGATTTATTGTATATAAAATACAGAAGTTGCAGGAATCATCTTCAGACAGAATAGGAGCTGAAGTAGAGTTTGAGCCAGCAGAGTCCGTCTTATTAATATTCAAATTGAATTTCGATCTACACCAGTGTCTGCTGTTGCTACTTTTCTATCAGTTTTTCTTTCTAAACAGTTAATTCATTCAATGATGAGTGTCTGTAAATTTGCTTACATTTCTCTTGTTCCTCTTTTGAATCCTGATAGGAATTATTTCCCAGATTTCTAATTCTGATTTATCTCTCTAGGATGGCAGGTCTTTGGCAGAACAAGCTCAACCTTCGAGAACAAGAAATTCCCATTAGCCCCACAAAAAGATATACAACAAATGCATCCTCCCGATAGTCACCTATGGAGTTGGATAATGGAATCTAACCAAGAAACTGGCCCAAGAGCGAGAATCATGCAACGCGCGCATTTAAGAATCATGTTCTTACAGAGATCACAAGACAGCACAACATATTAGGGATACAAGAGTCAGACACATCAAAAAATTCATTAGAAAAGAAATGGCAGACAATCGATGGACATCACAACTTAAAACGTGGATCAGGTGCTAAGCTATTGCCGACGGAGAGTAAAATGTCGTGTCTAGCCAAAAAGTACTGGTGGATTTAGGGGGAAAGTGTATGTTCGACAACAGACGATAACAGATGATAATTATGATCTTTGTTTGTTATAAATGAACATATGCCCTGGTCCAACCAGCAGAAAAAGCCCCCAAAGTGAGAAAAACTGTGAAAAGTATACATATCTTTTATTTCATTCTGTTCAAGAACATATGCATCAGACATTAACGCAATAATGATTTTTTAAGTCTCTTTTTTCTTTATGAACAATTTAAACATTATTCTGGTACACCAGATGTTATGTTTCCGCTATACCTTGACTATACTGCGCAACCTGGAATAGATGGCAACATCGCCTCTGCTAGATCTTCACACATTTAAAAACCTGTGCAACAATAGTCTAGCACACAGGCTTGTTTCACCTTCATTTTTTCTATATCTGAGAGATCTATATCTATATATGAGATGAGGTATTATTATTATTTCTATTGATATTCGGACCATCCTCATCTTTGTTGTTTTTCATACAACGTTTCAGCCGTTGCACTCTACGGTCTTCGTCAGGTATCATCTGGTAGATTTGGGGAAGTAACGAACCGAACCCTTTATTTATCCGACGGGGGTTTATTGACCGTACTCCCCTCTTAGCGTTAGTAGCATTGTTATATTGTCTCACATTAGGATCGAAACTAGAACCATCAGATTTACAGTAATTTGTCTGATGCTGTAACCACTGCGCCATGTGTCCATGTGGACAACAGGTGTTAATTTTTTTTTTTTTTCACTTGGACATCATAGCTCCAATCGAGGCAGCAGCCTTGAATAAGGATCTCACCCATGCCCAGGGAGATGAACTAAGATGGAAAGTGAGAGAGGTCCTTGAAAAGGTCAGAGCCTCTGAGCCCAATATAAAAAAGGAGGAATGGGCGGCCATCAAGTGACACAAGCATAGTCATACTGCCAGCGGATAAGGGGAACGCAACGGTGGTAATGGACAAGCTAGCGTACAGTGAAAAGTTGGCCAATATAATTGGGGAGGGCGGCTACTACAAGTTAAAAACTCTGAGTAGTTAGGGATAAATTAGGTTCAGATCCCACATTGGATGAACGCACCAGCATCCCCCTTAACAACCTAATAGAAATGTTGACTTTCTGCATAGAAACAACATACTTCCAACTGGAGAATGAGATGTACCAACAGGAGGAAGGCTTAGCTATGGGATCACCGCTATCACCAGTGATGGTAAATGTATACATGGAGTACTTTGAAGAATTGGCCTTAGGAACATCACCACTAAGGCCAAGCATGTGGGTTCGATATGCAGATGATACTTTCGTACTATGGCCACATTCGGAAGACCCACAGTTACTACTTGACCACGTGAACTCAATCAGAGCTTCTATACAGTTCACAATGGAAAAGGAGAGTAACAATAAATTAGCCTTCCTGGATGTACTGGTAACAAGATCAGAGCAAGGTTTCAATACATCTGTGTATCGTAAGCCAATGTTCACTGGTCGATATCAAAACTTGGCTTCTAACCATCTATACAGCGTTAAGAAAGGGATCGTCCGATGTTTACAGCACCGAGCAAAGCTAATAAGTAGCGACACTGACACATACCTCTGTGAGATGCGTAACATAAGCAAGAATCTCCAGAAAAATGGTTACCCCAAAGGCTTAACTGTCACCACTAGTGAAAGGAGAGTGACGGAGGAGGAGGATGACAATCATAAACCAACTACAGTCTGTCTCCTCTACCTTAAGAATGTGTCTGAGAAGATCCAGAAGATCTGCGCCCCATATAATATCCGGGCCGTATTCAGAAGCAGATCAACGCTACGCAGCTACCTGTCCTGCACCAAACCACCCACTGAGTTATCGAACACCAAAAACTGTGTATACTCAATACCGTGCAGCTGTGGGCACAAATACACAGGTGAAACACGTCACCCCTTGAAGGTTCGGGTGGAAGAACACCGAAAAGTGGTGAGTAATCTGACCATGTATGGAAAGAAAAGGGAGACCACCTACCCCTCTGGAACAAGGTTGAGATAATTGATCAGGAAGAACGTGGAAAATCCGAAAGTTGAAAGAGTCGGCCCATATGCTAGGCAAGCAAAACTGCCTCAATAATCCTAGCATTTAAATGGATACCATATGAGAACCTCTAATAATAAAAGACAGAAAACAATAGCATCAAAAAGAAAAAAAGAAAATATCATAACTGTCACCTGAGGTTTAAGGCTCCTAAAAATTAGCACCTGTTGTCCACATGGACACATAGCACAGTGGTTACAGCATCAAACAAATTACTGTAAAGTAAACTGATGGTTCTAGTTTCGATCCTAGTGTGAGACAATATAACAATACTACTAACGCTAAGAGGGGAGTACGGTCAATATATCCCCGTCGGATAAATAAAGGGTTCGGTTCGTTACTTCCCCAAATCTACCGGATGATACCTGACGAAGACCGTAGAGTGCAATGGCCGAAACGTTGTATGAAAAACAACCAAGATGAGGATGGTCCGTATTTGCGTTTGTGTACATATGTGTACATATGTGTATGCATGTTTTCTATAACGCATAGCAATCATCGAATTGTGTACTGATGTAAATTCGATGTGACTTTGGTTCAATTTGTAATTTGTGTCCAATTAATCTCTTTCTTTGACGATTTTCAAAAAAAGTTTTCTGCCATGTCAAATGTTTTCCTCTCTTTAAATTTCTTTATTTATTTATCCTTTTTGCAATTTCATCCCCCTTTATTATTTTTTTGCTTCTTTTTCCTTTACCGATTCACTCGAGCCATATCTACAGTTTATCTTTGCAGAGTTCCCTATGTCCAGTTTGTTTACAACATTCATATTCATTTATACTCTCTCTTATTTGCAAAGAAAACAGCCACTCCAAGTACTTTTTCAGTATTTGTATTTCTTTGAATATCTCTTGTATAAACCATACCATAATTGTTGAGGAGATATGAGGGACCCAAGTTTCAACTTGGGAATGCTTGTGAGCATGCGTGTGTGCGTATGTTATATACAACTTATAGCGATTATTAAATACTCCACTGGCTAAAATTGAATATTGCAGTTGTTCAATATATTGCCGTCCCTTCCATAGATAATTCGAAAACTTTTTCTGTTGCCTTGTTGATTCTTACTTCTTGAAGTTTTTCAAATATATCACACCATCTTTTATACCCTTTGTTGCTTTCTCTCTCGCCGGCTGTGATTTTGTTCCCTGTCTCTAGGCCTTTTACAACACTTAAAGTTATTTTTCATACACTCCTGTTTGCAAAGGAAACAAAAAGTCGCCATCATATAAGGAACTAAACGGCTCCCTTCAGTATTTTCTTTTCTTCCAAAACCCTTTCATTCAGAGATATTTCCAAAATATTTGGAGCCGACTAAAATGATTTCATTCTTGCCCATGCTGAAGACTTGAAGAAACTATTATATCTTTTCATCGACTTTTTCCATAACAAAATCATTATATTCTTGGCCATGCTAAAGATTTGACAAGACTATTCTATCTTTTAACAATCCCATAACAATGATACCGAAGGCTATTAAATCCCGTTTCTTATGATCTCAATGGAAGAATCTTTGCCAAACTTCTTTCCAGACACAGTGTTGTCTTCTTATATTCAGATTCTGCAACAACAAAGAATTCCATAATAAAGGTATCCGTTCCCTCTTCTACTTGACGCCAATTGGAAGAATGGTTTCTAATATTTCCAAAGAAATCTAACAAGCCGAGTGCATGTTTTCATTATTTTGCCAAGCACCAGGGAAACTTTTCGGAGTCTAACTACTGGTTTCTTTCGGAGAATGGAACGCAATGCAGTAGCAGAGACCCGAGGCGTTTGTAAATTGAGTTTCAATCCTTCATATGAAAAGGTGAAAATCAAAGACTTCCTCTTTGAGAAATGTGAAAAGTATTTTTGCTGTACGCATTTTGATTACATCAATTGAGTGAAAGTATAACAGCAGAGAAGCGTGTTGGAAGAAGTAGGATTAGGTAAACGGACAGAGAAACAGTCGACCAATTGACTGGGATGAATAGATCGATGTGTCAAGTAATACGCACACAGAAAAATTTATATATATATATATATATATATATATATATATATATACACTTTGATTACTACCTCAAATAATCTTCAAACTCTCCCTTCTGCTCGGAACTGCTTTGTCAAAAGTTTCATCACAATTTATTGTGTTTTTTGTTTTTGCAGTTCATATTTAGTTAGATTCATTGATAGAATAAGAGTGGACCAATAGATAAGAGTGAACAAATATCAATTGACAGACAAAAAGAAATTGAATTTAATGGATGCTATCAAATTGAAATACGCACACTGATATTGTCCGTTGGACACTACTCTTTGCTTTTATTTCTTTTAAAATGGCCGAAAAGCAATTATAGCGTTCAGCGTTCTTATGACCAAGAACTGTATGGGGGGTGGGAAGACACGCTTTCCACTTCTCTATCTCTCACACCTAAATCTCATACATCTCCCAAAACCCCGAACTTCGACAACAAAGCCTGGAAAACCATCATCACATTTTTTTTTAGATCTGGGTACTCGCAAAAGTGTCTCCGTAGAGAAGAATGACAAATGGTTTCTGCTTTGCTCCATTTTGGCTTACAGTTGACAATCTCTATCTTCGGATTCAGGGGGAATCTTCACAGATAGACACACAAACCAGCCGGAAAGCACAAGCACACTAACAAACAAACACACACATACATACTCACATATTTTTTTGTATATGCTAAGCATAAGATCAATTTTACCGCAAAAGTGAACTAACGAATTCGCCTACCTTACCAGCGAACATACATTCATTACATCTCTACTTATAAACACACACTCACACACACGTATGCGTGTGTGTGTGTGTTTGCATGTGCGTGAGTATGGGCAATTATATGATCTCACTTTTCATTTACGAACATCTAATTATCCAAGGATAAATAATTGGATAAAATTAGTGGCTACATGAATTAGCATATGTAAAACCCAATAAGATAACATGGAAATAAGGATAGTAATAAATGTAATAGTTCATTTGCGTATAGGACTGCCATTGCCTTTAAAATCGTGCAGTTTTATTCAATATGGACGCCTGTCAATTATTCTATTTATACAGCTGCATACAGTGTTGCTCACATGCGAACATTTCTAATGGGGAATATTTGAACAAGTGTTGGAACCGTCAGCTAGAACTGTCACTTCAGCACTCTATGCAGTTTTTTCTTGAGTCTGGTTGGCTGCCTATCTATGTATGTTTTGTACGAACTGGCAGCACCGATGGAGCTAAAGGGTATGAAATTCAAGCATTCTCTTCTTATCATGTTAAAAAGTTTGTTTTTTCTTACCAACTCAGTCCTTAATTAACTTTTAGAATAGGGTTCAGTTTACATTGTAACTTTATGTTAATTTGGTCACGCATCTTTTTCCATGAAAATTCGCACTTTTCTAGTAATTATAGCCTACAGGAGACGAGGGAAGTAATTTATTCATTGATCATCCCCTTTTCCATTTTATTTAATTGATCACCACGACATGGCATGTTGCGAGAAATTATTGGTCACAGTTTTCTATTGAGTCACCAACCAGACCTGTAACTGAGAATTTATGAATGCGTCTACATAAATTGTTATGCACATTCGAACAAGCGCCTCCGGTGAGACACAGGTGTGCGTTCCTTATCAATATTTCGAGAGAGTCAAGTCAGCTAATCTAGATCATTGACAAGGTAAATATTTTCATGACACATAGTACTCCTTCGGAGCCCACACACCACCAATATATATATATATATATATATATATATATATATATATATATATATATATATATATATATATATATATATATATATATAAGAGATGCATATATGATCCGACAGAATGATTATAAATGCGTTGCAGTATACTGGAACTCTGTTTGAAATCATTTCCAGTTATTACACGGTAATTGTATCATTTGGAGTGAAAACAGTTATTTTGGCCTTTGCATTATCAGCAACTGTTTAGCTCAATAGTAATAGCAATGCTATGTTGAAGCAGCTACCCCTATCGGTTGCAGATTACATTCTTACAGCAGCCCCTTTTATCGTTCATTCAATAAGATCATTTCAAATGAGTTCCAATATGATATAACGCAATTTATTATTATGTATATGCATATATAGAAGATAGATAAAACGTTCATGTTGGTTTTATGTGATGACGCCTCTGGACATTAATGTGTACTCCTTCGATCTGGCAGGGGTCTACTTGGTGTCCAGGGAATTTGAACCCACTCCCCTTCTCAGTATGATTATATATTTAGTTTCATACATCCAGTTAATAGAAATTTATGGATAACCAAAACAAAAAAAATAAAAACAGAACTAAACAAATGATCCCAAGTAATCATAAATTAACCTTACAAACAAAATGTATCATTCAGTTTTCCTCCAACATAAGTAAGATTTTCTGCCTTACTCTTTATTCTTTGTATGTTTGTATGTTCTATAGTAAATTGCTTCGATTATTTTTCACTCTGCCTCTCCGTCAGTTCTAGAGCCAAACAACTACAACTCAAATGTAATAGGAAAAACCTGAACAGCATATGATTTTATTGGTTTTCATCTTTGACCTTTGTTTATTTGTTTTGGTTTTTTTTTTTACGTATTTAGATGCGAAAAAAATTCCCATTGTGCCCTTCTGCTGAAAATCCTTGATGGGATGCTCAATGAAATACCTATTTCCCGCCACTCTGATATTTTTGTCACATCCAGAGGCGCAGCAGAGGGAGGTGGCAATTTGGATACTTCTGAGCTCCCAGTACAGGTCTCAAAAGCAATGTAGATAGAAGCTCATCAGTTGAACTTCTGCTGATATTATACAAAACGAGAATTTATTTGTACCTGCATGGACTGTGAGAAAATAATTCAGCTTTTTTTTCACCAAAAATGTCCATTTATTGCAAATATCGCAAAGTTCGTTGGAAGGAGGATCCACTGCGGGTCTCCTGATCTCTTGCTATGTCTCTGTTCATGTCCATTAACCAGTAGAATTTCCATTCTCGTAATTATCAACCGTTTTTTTTTTGTTTTTTGTTTTTTGTATTGGTTTTGTGACTCCTCTGGTGAGCTGATAACTCCAAAGCTCGACTTTCATAGAACTAGTCCAAACGTTCTATTTACGAACAAGGGATGAGAAGTAACATCCCCAACTGGATATATCAAAAATTCGCAATGGAAATTTCGTCAAAATCCCGTTCAGAGTCTAGAGTTGACTTCGATTTTCTCCAAGGACAAGAACATCAAAAACAGTCATCACTGAAATGTGGTTTGTAAACTGTTATTGATGACCCTTTACTCTGATTTAAACTCACGATCTTGCTGATAAAGCTAAATTGTCGAATCCTGGATATCAACGAAAATGTATTATTTATATATGTACGTTCCATTCAGATGAATGAAAACATTTATATAAAAAAAATATTTATGTTTATATGTGTTCATAATTATTTTGTGATATATAATATGAAAGATGTTGTTGACTTTCAAGAAGCCATCTTGGTTTTAATATAATTTTGAAATACAAACACCTACCTCGACAATTTCATCGATGGAATATTTGGGATGAACACAATCGTATAAATGGTGCATAGTATCTCATAATAATTCGCCAAAACTCTGTCCGTATGAACTGGCCAATGGCTAAAACTACTCAACAGATTTTATCCCGGGGTAATGTTTTCAGTTGATTAGTTCTTGAATCAGCCCTCAATTTTTTTGTTGGGTGGTTCAATCCCGGGAAGGTGTCTATTTACATAATTATCATTCATGGTGAGAATGGCTTCGCTCTTTGTAATAAAGTAGTAGAAGATTTTTCCCCCATCAAATCTCGAAATCGAAATGTGACAATTGTGAATGTAGTCCTTTTCATTTAAGAAAAAACAAAAGTGGTTTTAACGTATTTCATGTCGCAATTTTGATTTGTTGTACATGCATGATGATTTTTCTTACGTTTTTTGATTTGAAATCAAGAGGCAACTTTCGTTTTCATGCGATGAAATTGATTAGGGATTATTTTCTCAATTTTCAGGGTTAAAATTGAAGAGGATTTCTTATCTCATGTAAGTCAAAATCAATAAACTTTTGTTGAATTCTAGAGGACCAAATCAAAGGGTACTTTTTTGTTTTCACTTTTGTGTGACAAAATAAAAGGGACCTTTTTCATCCCCTTTTAATAATCAAAATCATAGAAAAATTTTGTTTTATCATTCCAGGGATTAAAATGGAGAGAGTACGTTTATTTTTAATTATGAAGACTTAAAATAAAAGCATGAACTATTTTTTCACTTTTACGGATAAAATCACAAAGGGCAAAATCAATAGTGAATTTTTATTTCATCTCAAGAATTCTGGGCTAATTTCTACTCTAAGGGTCAAACTAGATGCATAAGTTCCGTTTTCATTTCCTCGTGGTTAAAATTGAATGGTGACTTTTTTTTCTTTTTATAAGTCAAAATTGAGGGAACTTTCTCCCTTTACAACATCAACCCTCCTTTCCATATTATGCTAGAGAACGCGATTTAAAAAAAAAATTTGCCCAGCTTTTGTGCATTGGCCCCTCCTCGAACATTATCGCTTTTCTTACATAAATCCTATTTTTCTTCCCTTTTTACTTATGTCCCCATTCTCAACACTATACCTTTCCTTTTAAACTTTTCCCCTTTTTTCTTAACACAAACCTTATCTTTTGTTACGTAAGGCCTCCTCTTTCTGAGAGATTAACCTTATTTTCAAATTTAACTTTGACATCCTTCCTTAATTATGACTCCTTATTGTCACTCCACCTTTTTATTTTAGCCCAATCCTGATTTCTACATTAGCCAAACATATTTTCTCACATTGTTTTCTTCAACTTCCATCTTTCCGATGCGTGAAAAGTGGTATTTAATCAATTTAAAAACAAATTAAATCAAAATTAAGATTCATAAAACGGAAATGAACTTTGCGAAGTCAGAAATAAATGTTTCCTCAATATTGCTTTAATGTGATGATCTACCACCGGCATAGGGTTGGGTATCTTTCTATTCCTTCTTTGGATAGCAATCAAATCAGCCTGTTAGGGTATGTATTCAATTCAGTTATAATAAGGGCTCCTAGCCTAAAAATATCATCGGTACATATTCAGTAATAGTTTGTTTAGAGTTCTTTTTCTACAACCAGAAAATATTTTTCTTGCATATCGTTTTACATAGTGCCAAATCATAGTTGTTGATTTTTTTTTCGGTGATAGATTATACTTGTATATGCTGCATCAATTGGAGACAACGTTTTGAACTTACTGCATATTTTATCGTTGTGCAGTTTTACTGTGTAGGAGTTCTTTTTTTTCTGGATGGGGACAGCGATTTAAAAAATATTTCTGCAACTTGAACAGGTTCCAACAGTAAGACAGAAGCTTGTAGCATTTCCTATGTGTCTCTATTGGGCATCCACAGAAGGGTCTTGGTTAACATTGGCGATTTACAGTGAAGATGTTTTAAATTGTAGTCCTGTGCCAGATTGAGCTAACAAAAGCTAAATAGGTATTCTATAAAAGTAAATAGGATTGTTATAGTCATTCATTATCAAAAGTGGACTTTTTTTTTATGAGTGTGTGTGGAGGGTTCTTTTTCAGAAAGGAAACATATTTTTCTTCCTGTTATGCTTCCGTACGTTATGGACGTTAACTTTTCGTTGTGACTACCGCTAGAAAAATCGGAAATTTTTCAGATTATTTTAAGAATCAAAGCTGATTTATGATATTCAGTATATAAATGATACTGGAGAGATACTGCGAATCGAAAATTGTTTACTTCTGATCTTCCAAGCGGGGAGGGCCTATCTGCCTGATATTTAGTTATATTTATACCCCAGTACGAGGAAGGATGAAATAGACCTTGCTGGTGGAGGTTAAAGTAAAAGGCAATATTTTAAGAGAAAACTCTGGAATATTGACCACATCAACGAAGTTCCACCGTCTGTTTCATGCTTCCGCTTAGTGATCTTTGTAAGTTTCGAATCTGGTCGAGACCTTGGCGTCATTCCAACATTTTTATTTATTTTATTTTAATTTTTTTTCAAGAATCTGCCTTCGATGGGATGCCAGTTCGAATAAGATTTGCTTTCATCTTCTAGTTTGAAATGCCCTCAATCAGCTGCCGAGTGCACGGAGAAATCTGTCTTCATTTACCGGCAATGAGAACCCAGGACCTTCTCTGTGAGAGGTAGATGTGTTAATCATTACACTATCCGAACAGAAATTGATGTGATGCGAGCATTTCATTAGTGCTAGTTTATCAACTATCGATTGGCTGTAATATGACCAGCTATATTATTAAGAACTGTCAACCAGCACAATCACTGAACCTGTCGAAATAGGCCTCTCCAGTTTCCACGGTGGTTTGTCTGTCATACAATTTGAACATGTATATATCACGCGTACAGGCGGTGTTAACGCAGAAAATCTAAATATTTACTTTTCATAATGTCAAGAAAAGAACTGCTCCTTTAAATCCAACTCTGAATAGGTTTTCGGTAGAAATTATAATTTCCCATGTAGTTTTATGATAAATAAGCATTCTAATTTTTACCAGGCAGCATAATTTTTTTTTTCTTTGATTACACTTTCTCAGAAGGGCAAGAGAAGTAAACCACTCAATAATCACCCCTTTTCAACATTATTTTATGAGTTTGCCCTAAATCATTTAGCATTCATTACATTCACAGTTACTCCGTAGTCATCATGAATTCAATTCTTAATTGTTTTTATACCTTGAAAAAAGATTGGAAAATCATTATACATAACAGAGTGATCTAATCAAAACATTGGATCGTTGGTAAAGACATTATATAAATCATGTCATTATTACAGTTATTTAACAGTAGAGATATTATGCTGATACTTACTTATTGTATAATAGCTCTGAACATATCATTGGTCCCAACATATTCGTCCATTACCATTAAACACTTATAAGCAAATTAAAAAAAAAAATCATTACTTGTCAATTGCCTACAAATCCAGAGTCAGGTATAAAGTTGATAAACAAACAATAACAAAAAGCATTAAAGGGAAACCTCCACTTTTATCACACAGCTTGGAGTGTACTCAATTAGCTGCTGAGTGCACAAGGTAATTTGTCAGAATAAATTATTTCTGTACTCTTCGTTCATACTGGGACTAGAATCGGGATTTTCATAGGGAAACATGCGGCTCTCTTAACTGATGAAGATAGTTTTCCCCCGATACGATGCGTTTCCTCAGAGATCCCGCTGTCATGAAGTGGCTTGTACTTGAAAAATAAAGACTGGATTTTCAATTTGATCCTAGCTGAACAAAATAGTCCCCTAATCCATGACGGAGCAGCGGCTGGGATGGCCTTAAAACTAGTTTGTTGTTGCATATGACGGCTAGTATTCTCAAACAGTCACCCATCAGGGTAATGACCAGGCTCAGCGTCATTCAACTTTTTCTAACCGTAGTAGAACCGATTTATCCAATGTGAATTAGTCACATCTCAGCTACAGATCATGCCATACTTGATCTATCGATTTTGATGCTGCTGAATCCGTAACCTTACGAGCGTCTCGATTCCAAAGCTTCTCCACTGAGCAAATCAAAACCATCATATCGTATCAATCTAAATAGATTAATGATATGTGTTCATCTATATTACATGAACTGACTGTCAGTTCACAGCTGCTAGCAAACAGTGTGGATTGGAAGCAAATGATAAGCTCCCTTATGCTTCGAGATTCCTGGTTATCAGTACCAGCTGCTCTGTCGCTTGAGCTACAAGAATCAAATTTAAGCAAGCTTATCTTCCAATTTCCTCAATGTTTCAGCGCTATATGAATGACCCCCAGTTTGTCTCTACGGACCATTTACTATTCTTTACAGGGCATACGCCTGGACAGGGTATAAGGAGATCATGAGTGCCCAGTGGTCAGAACCTCCATCTAGGAAAGCAGAGATACTTCTGGCAGGAGCTATCGACATATTTCAAATTATATGTCGAACTACCTCAAGGGGGCCACATTCCCTGGTTAAATTGTCTATCTCGTAGACTGGTGGCCTTCCAAAGGCTACAAAATCCGTTCTGCCTTGCGATTTTACCAATTGTTCGAAGGGAAGAGATTGATTAATGCCTTTCCCAAGGACATTGGTATGAAATGATAATTAAGAACCCCAGCCGGAGTTCGAATTCAGGTTAACGATTCAATTGTCTGCGCCGTTAGAGAGCCCTATCTGCCCTTTTATTCTACCTATAGCTTAACGATGGAATCTTAACTTCCCTGAGGATAATAGAGACGATTGGTCATGAAATGCCCCGGTAGGAGTTTGAAATCGGGTCGCCATTACCGTTATGCCAAGTACACCTCCCTTGGCTCTATATATGTTTTATGCATTTTGATAGAAAGTAAATACATAATGGGATATTTTGATTATGGAATGAGGTACAGATCTTCTGTAACGTTTTATTATTTCGAGATATTTTATGTTCAGAATCATTTTACTTGGATGACTTCTATCTATGAGGTAGTAATTTCAAACATTTTCTTAACTGTCCGTAAAAGCGTGCTTTAAAATTATGTACAACCGTTGATGACTCATAAAATGTAGAATTTAAGGCAGACATCTCGTATTTTTTTAACGATTCACCATGTTAGAAATGCCTTTTCCATGACCTTTTTGATGACGGTTTAATGTTAACGTTAGTTCTTCATACACCCTCCGTTGTGCTGTTCCTTCGTTTCTTCACAACGATGTCACCGAACAGCAGTTTATGTTCAGATGATTTATTTGAATCTAAAACACAAGCAACCAGTCGACCATTGAAGCATATTTTTGAACGACTAGTTGCTAGCAATAATGATGTGTTCCGTGTAATGGACAGGGAAAAAGGCATTTTACTTATTAGTGTAGTTCTGGTTGCGTCAGTCATGTAGAAATAACATTGGTACGACCCTCTAAGATTACTAATGGCTTGCCACACGTAATGGGTGAATCTTGGTAATAATACAGGGCCAAGTTCATTTACAGGTGGTGCAGGTGGCTTAGTAGTTAGCAGGATGGAATGCAGGATCGGTGGAACAAATTCAAACTGTAACAATATAAGGGATAGGGAGAGAGAGGGAAAGAAAGAAAGAGGGAAAGAAAGAGAGGAATGAAGAAAGAAATAAAGAAAGGAAGAAAGTAAGGAAAAGAAGTAAGTAAGGTTATAAACTTCTAAACTCTCCTCCAATTGGTCGAAAGGCAATAATAATCTTTGAATATAGGCATGAAAATGTTTTGTGAAATGAAAAGATACTAGACTGATCAATCTGTACCAAGAGAGCTGACAAGCGCTGTCTGGCGCACAGTCTTTGATTGGTGACGAAAAGTGGACGAGAAATTGAGTGAGGAGAAATCTAATGAGAAGGCGGACATACAAGCCATTTTTGGTGCCACTTAGCTGAGTACCTTACGCTGGCCTGAGAGAGAGAGAGAGAGAAAGAGAGGGAGAGAGAGAGAGAGAGCTGAGGAAATAACTGGGATAGATTAATACTTCGAATAAACTAGCTACATGGCTCCTAGACTTAAAAAACAAATACTCAAATCCGTAGAGAACATTTTTCAAAACTTCAGTTCAATCCCCACCCCGTAAATTAAATAACCATCCCCAAACTCTGACTTTTCCCTGATAGCAGCAACATAAACAATCCTCAGCTATTTCAGGAGAGTAAATTATTCGCTGTTTGTTCTCAGAATTCATGAATCCATCTCGTTTCTTCCAAGGCATCGGTAGAATAGCAAATTTGTTAACTTGAGGCAATTGTCACATGACAAAAAAAAAGCCTAGTCAAAATAAAATAATATATATCATACGTCATGTCAAAACAAAAAGTGCTTGCCACGATTACAAACTATTCACCAAAATGTCGCTAAAACTGTCAACATAAGTTTCTTTGGTTTTTAAGTCAGTCCACCTGGCTGACAACGTGTTACACACGTATACAGGTCAAATGTTGTAATTGATAATTGCATGTTGCAAAAAGACGTTGGTCTCATCCGGTTCCTTTGTGTGACTAAGTGTTATGATGAAGGGTGCCAACGACATTCAAGTAACTGTCAGATATCAGAATAGCCTGCAGAAGCAGAGTAAATATATTTAATTCCTGACCCTCGCAGTTTTTTTTTTCTAACTAAAACAGACCAGCAAAATCAACCCGATTTCTCTGATGCCAAAAATCGTAGCCTAAGAGCTTTGTAATTACTTTTCAAAGAATTATTTGATAAATCGATGTCTCCAAGGTAAAAATATATTTTTTATCCAAGAATATAGATGCAAGCTACTGATTTCTTATACTGTAATAGACAAGTACGGATTTAGCTCTTTACCACGGCAAGCTTATTCCTACTGAGTACCATAAATCCAATCAGAGAAGTTAAAAGTCATTTAAAAATCCAAGCGTTAAAATCCATTTGGGTTATTTTGAATACTCTGTTCTAACGGTAACCTCAAAAGTGATCATATTGAAACTAGAAATAATCAACCTCTCTTGATAAATGGTTGAACTAAGAAACATTTGTTGAGTGACTACTTCGCCAGATTTTTAGTCTTTTGCATACTTTCATTCATTCTCGTCCCCTCTCGCTCTCTCTCTTTATATCTATCTATCTATCTATCTATCTATCTATCTATCTATCTATATATATATATATATATATATATATATATATATATATATATATATATGTGTGTGTGTGTGTGTGTGTGTGGATGATGGAAAAATGACTGATGGATACTTACATGCAAACAGATAGATAGATAAATAGATAGATAGATGGATGGATGGATAGATAACGGACAGACAATGAGTTAGTTGGGGAATGAGTGTGTCTAAACACCCGTAAAAAATAACAAACAAACCATACTAATGAGTTTGTAATCTTCTCGTCTGAGCTGTTGTTTTCGAATACAGCGCCTTATTGAATCATGCAGATGTTCGTTCAACAAGGCATTGGCCACGCTGTTCGATTTTTTCCAACGAAACGTTTGATTTTTAAACATAATTTCATTAGTCTTTTTTTTCTGTTTATTCCTTTCTGCAACAGCGGGTTTTGTCGGTCTGTTTGAAGATTGTTTTGCTTTAGAATGAGACTTATTGATCAGAAGAAGGCGACATGAATGCAACTGCAAAATAAGACAACGGTTGCAACACAGGGATCGTTTGATCATCATGTTAAAAGAACAACGTGTGTGAATACAGCATGCAAGAGCTTCATGTCCTAGTTAGCAGAACAAACCATTACCACTGTAGAGTCTAGAGTTCGACGTAAATAGTACCCCGAAGTTCCCATTGGTCACTCAATAGAATCTGTCATATGACCAACATCTTTTAGAAGTATAGCGTGTCAGGGTGATCAGTTAGAATTTATTTTTTAGATATGATCACAGAATTACCTCTTTTGCCTCAGGTTGGGTAGTGTTTACTAAAAAATCTGAATTTGTCAAAAATTAGTAGGGCACAAAATGGGGATCAATTTACCATAAACCTCAATTGAGAGTTGAATCCACCAGCTGGAAAAATGACTGAAAAGTTATTTTCAAGGAATGGAGAAAAGTATTTTCCCCCCTAAACTTAATAGAGATAAATCTTGAAAATTTCATCCCTGTAGCTCGACATAACACATACAGAGCCAGCCGGTCAAACTAACTCAAACGTGAAAAAACTATTGTTGATGGTGTTAATTGAAAGTTTCAAACATATTTGTGCTTTCGAAGTAATCTATACTTTCATTCGTTACACAACCCAAAAAGGCCTTTCAATAATAGCATTACTTTGAACTTTTTCCAGTAGCTATGACTTCAATATTTCATCAAGAATGCGAAAGTTTTTCTATAGTAAATCTATTTATGATGAGCAACCCTATCCTACCAATAAAACATTCCTCGATTCCTGACCACTGAATAATATAATGAATTCAGTACCAATACATTTACTTTTAATATTCCCCTCACTTAAAAGGGAAAAATAATTCCTTTCAATTTTGACCCCAACATCCATTGAAAAGGGTCATCGGAATATGAGGCCAGGTCAAAAACTCAATTTGAAAAAATGCTTGATCGGAAAATGATTCCAGCTAAAAAGAAACACTTTACAAAAACAAATTTGATCGAATTTTT
>OY735201.1:25802886-25925386 GCA_963457665.1 Thysanoteuthis rhombus
AACCCCTCCAAAGCCCCACAGTTGGGATGGTGCTCTTCATGTCTCCCTGTGCCATTTGTGGAATTTCACTGATATCCTCGAGAATGTTTTGCATGATTTTTGGTTGAACTTCACGAGGACGACCAACTCATGGTTTTTAATTGAGACCATCTACCTTGAATTTCTTTGTTATGGACTGTACCATCGACCTAACAACACTCAGTTCCTTGGAAATCCTGGCACTTCCCTTCTCTGTCTTTAGCTTATTAACTATCAATTTTTCCAAATGGTTTTCTGATGATGAAAATTTGGACAGTGTTGCAGAAATGGTTTTATGATAAATGCATTCCACTCATTTCATGTGTACCATTGCCTGCGTTGTTTCTTAGTTACAGTATAACCTAAACCTACTAAGGCTCTTTGGTCTGAACCTGATCAACATTTTTGTTACATAAGAATGAGGAGTAAAATCTTCTCGTAGGATTTTGACTAAATTCTCATCGTAGGTTTTGACAAAATAAATTTTGTTGGAGTATGCAAAGAGGAGGAATGCTGAAAAAGTAAAAAAAAAAAAGATTTTCAAAGAATCATTGGATACATTCAAGGAGTAAGCAAAATCATTCATATCATATCTTTTATAGGAAGATTTTATAGCTATCAAACTTATTTGCAACAAATATTTTCGAAATCTCTGTCTAAAACCATTGTTGAGTGGGGAATAAGCTTGTTTCCGTTTTGCTTCAAGGAGAAAGGTCCCATCAATTCAATTAACTTTTCGTGAAGGTGTTTGTATATTGAGGGAAATGTATTCACTTCTGCCAATGGTACATGTGTCTGGTTTCCTTGTGATGTCAACAACCAAGAAAGTTTCTGACTCGGCATTTAGTTTATAAGATATCTGTGTTTTTAAATGACAACTTTTATTGGTGTTATGATGAAACTAGGTAATCTTTCGATTCCAGCTTCAGTTTTGAGCACCAAGCGTTGATGTCATATCTTTCTGTCCTTTTACTAAATTGTTAGTTTCAATTAGACCAACTGACTTTACAGTGTCAGGATTATAATAAAGCTTACTAACATTATATTCGATAAGTTTTTGAATTCGATGCCATAGAAAAAGCAATGATAATTACAAGAAAGTTGAAATACAAAGTACAACATCTTGCTATCGTTTTCATTTTTGTGGGTAGATGGTATCCATGGCTTTCAACATCGTATAATCCAGGACTAATTCAGTGATTAGACCAGCAGTTGTATTCTTAATCATCGATAACCAATTGTATTTTCCAGTTTTAGAAAATCTTCTGAGTGAGTCAAACAGGACAATTCTATCGTGAGAGTGTCCAGTGCATATAGAAATATCATCAATTATATTTCTTTCTTTTTAAATTGACTCTCCTCAGTTTTTTTTTATGGAAGGATGATAGAATGTAGCATATGATTAAGCCAGCAATGAGTAGAAATATTTTCAGAATATTGTTCTTGGTATATGTCGCTCATTCCAGAGTTCACATCCTGTAGTTAATGTTTCATCTTTTGAGGATAAATAGGGTTATTCCTTTCTAATACAAACGATGGTAACCTGCTTGTCTTACAGTTTGCTGTAAATGATAGACAACTGGAAAATTATGCGGTAATTATTAATTTTGTCTTTTTTATTGAAGCATGAAAGTCAATGGTTGCAAAAAAGTCAAATTTTGTGTCGTAGTTTTCAGACGATCTAAACTTCCTTGTCAAAAAATATTTAAATTTGAAAATTGCACCAGCATCTCTAGCAGGTATTAGAGAGAATCTAAAGTAGTGTGTGCCCTCTGGATATTAGTATAGTTTCTTGCGTCTTGATCAGGTACCTTGTCAAAAAACTTTGAATGATCACAAACTCTTGCTGGATTGCAGTAATTGACCTCCATGTGTCCATTGGATCCTTTTCTAAATCTTACTTTGTAGGATATTGAACAACCACGCCATCGCTAAGGTTATTGAACCTCATCCCCTGTCATTGCAGACTCAAGAATTGTAATTTGGTCCTTTTTACTCTTTGTCATATTGACCTTGTCGTATTATTGGGGAAACTTTTGTCGATTTTAAAAGATCTTAAGATCATCAAAGACATCAAGGCCCACGGGAATATATCTCTGAAGTGATTCATCTCTGACCTGTGTGTCAAACACGGTGTCTTCAGCAACGCCCTGTGCACTTTTATACATTTTATTTCTACTCATACGTTGCCAGTTAACATTACTTGAGACCAAATTGTTAGATTATGCGAACTTGAAGCCAGAAAAGTGTTTAAATGTTGCCATGGTATTTGTCCGTTTCCAGTTTAACAGATATGTTTTTGAAAAATGATTTTATTCCCAAGTTTCTTTGTTGTAGCTATTGACGTATTGGCATCACCAGCCTGTTTAGTTTGAATTAACCGTTAATTTAACTTTTCGACACATCTCGCAAACTACTGTGCTGATTTCATCGATGACTACTAACCAACTGATTGACTGACACCTGGTCGTTGGCGTTGTTCCCTCACCATTTTCAATTCACTTCTCATTGGAATAAGACATGTCTTTTAAACTAAAACAGCACAGCAAACAACATTGAAGACAGTGGGGGGCGTTGTTGAGGTATATGTTCTTTCTACATAATTGATATGAAAATCAAAATCCATCATCTATTTGTTGGTATAACACTCAGTAATTAAGGATATGAGAAATTTTAAAAAATCTTAAAAAGATAGATATCAGGTTAATCTCGAGATTGGTTTAAATCTTGTTGATGATCCTGTTAGGGTTGACGTAAGGAAATAACGATCTGAATTGACTTCGTTCGGGACAGGAGTGGTAGCCATCGTGGAGTTGATTGAAAAGAATGAATATACATTGACGCCTGGCTCAGGTGTGAAGGTGTACATGACTCCCTCTGAGGTATTATGCCAGTTAGCTAATTATGCCCTCCCCTGGGATAATGCACTACTGCCCCCGGTGCTGTATTTCCCTCGGGTTGCTGGGAACCTTTGCTACGCCACTGGTGTGGTTCAGGATACTGCAGAGATTTTGATGGTTTCTTTCAAATTTGCACTTGCTGTGTGCCTATCCGAATTTGCAGGTATATGAGAAAGCATAACAAGGGAACAATAAACGAAAAAGGTTCAAATGTTATCACAAAGGGTACAGAGATTTGGTTGATATTTCAAGTCCTCGGTGGACGGTTAACTCCTCACTAAGAATAAATTCACAGCAGGACAAGGAACAATGATTTTAAAGTCGTACATATGTCCCCGTTGTCTATCTATTTCTCCCTCTCTCTCTCTTCCAATATATATATATATATATATATATATATATATATATATATATATATATATATATATATATATATATATATATATATATATATATATTTGTTGATTTTTGTTTCTCGCGGCTCTCACGAAAGTTCGACAGTAATTTTTGAAGAATCTGACGCTGACCCAATAATCATGTTTTCTATTCTTTTGTTTTTTTCTAACAAAAACCCTAAAACTCTCCCTTACTCTGACCCAAACCTACACACAACAATCCAGCATGAGCACTATTTAAATTCGATGCTTTCTTTTTAAGTTAGGATTTTCACTTCTGGGAAAAGGTTTCATGGGGTGTTACGTGGACGATATATAGATTTATTGATAGAGGGATCAACTGTTGGCTATCTTACGAAACCCATCAATAAAAAGTCAGGCAGAAAGCAAAAGGGTTGAATAACTGAAAGAACTTCCAAGTGGAGGACGTCTTCGTTGTTTTGAAAAGTAGCATTTGGAATCAAAGCACTTGCCTTAGCATAGCAATCCTATATGTTTGATTACCACAATACAGTAATATCAATTCGTGTGCTTGCCTTGAAAACTGAAATATATGGATAGACTTGGGTAAATATTTAAAGAGTATACTTTCAAGGCAATGATCTAAAGAAGAAAAAGGCAATGGTTGAATCAAGAAAAATCAAAAGCAACGTACAGCAAGTAAAATCCAAAAGACAACGGATGAATGATTTATGAATTAATGTAGATATGTGCCGAGTAATGAATTATAAGATGCTGAATTTTTATAGTCCATCGAATTCCCCTTGCTTGGAAAAATAAATAATAATGTAACCTTAATTTTCCAGCTTCGAATCGGCTAGTACTAGGAGTGTGCATAAATATGTAAGCATCCTCACACGTAGCCATTTGTTTGGACAAAGTAATTAATATTCACTACTGAATTAAGTGCATTCACAATAAACGATTTTATGTTAAAATTATACTTATTTCCGATAATAAATTAGCGCTGAAGCAAAATCAAATATAATTAAAGAGCAACGTAAACAGGAACCCAGACTGAAATTCCATGAAGATAACATCAAAATGTTACAAAATGAAACCCCGACAAAAGCAGCGTTCCATGCACCCAAGACAAAGGGGGGCATCTCTCAAATTTGGAATTAACCTCTAACCAGCTGAGGAAGATGAATAATTCATTGAAACGCAAACCAGATTAAATACTTGAAAGAAAATTCCAAATTTGTCATTTTAAATTCTGTTGGATGATACTTCTCAAAGTCTATATATATATATATATATATATATATATATATATATATATATATATATATATATAAGATTGTTGAGAAGTATTACTCGACAAGATCTCTATATATATGTATATGTGTGTGTGTGTTTGTGTGCGTGCATGCGTGTCTGTATGTGCGTGTTTCTGTGTATGTGCATAAGAACAGTTTATTCAAATTTACTTGTATCTAAGTATAAAATGTACACATGAATATAAACTGCAACATTTTCGAATATTTCAAATAAGATATTGAATCCATTTACGTATATGCATAAATACACACATGCATACACCTTTGAGTGTATATACATATATATATATATATATATATATATATATATATATATATATACATATATATATGATGGATGGATATATGTTTAGGTGTATGCATGCATAGGTAAGAGTATCAGATGTTAAAATAAGCAGCCTTAGCGAGTTAAGAACTTATGCAAATTCGCCCCAACACCTACCACAGACAAATTCACAGTTGAAGTATTAAATGGGACATTAACAGAGACGACGATCGTTTAGCAAATGTTGTCACGTAATGTACACATATACATTCGATTCTTTGTGGTCCATTGGTAATACCTGGCCTAGACGTGACTGTAATTTCTGACATGTGGCTTTTTTGAATTTGAACGACGATGGGTAGCCACTCTTTGTTAGCATGTCTCCTGAATATTCGATATTTTCCAACTTACATGTCGGCTGGCTTGTATTTTAAGCGACGCACACAGCAGCATATACTCAAACACAGAGAACACGTATTGTGCATATATATATATATATATATATATATATATATATATATAAAGAGAGAGAGGGAGAGAGAGAAAAAAAGAAAAGATAGGGATATGAACATTTGCATTGAGAGAAAAAGGCATATGCACTTTGAAAAGCATGATATACATAGATATGTGTGTGTGTGCTTGTGTCTGGGTCACATACATATACATGTGTATATGTACATTCATCAATTCTATAATTTGCATTAGCAATATTGGTAAATAACGAAAAAGTGTTCTAAGCAGAGAAAGTAGAAATATCTGCAAAATAAATATATGAAAAATAACGGGATAACAGATATATATATTTCTTATTGAAGTCAGACGCTGAGGTTTTGTTGCCAAGTAGGCTACATCATAGCTGAGTAGAATCAGATTATAATCATCAGAGCAAAGCAGTGCTAGTATATCAGAAGGACAGAGGATCAGACAGAAATAGCATATGCGTGGATATGGCACTCCTGCACTGTGATGGAGAACTACAAAAATCCGTTGATGTCGTAAGGTACTGCTTGGGCGCCTCTGCTTAGTAAATATGTTAATTCCGCCCTCAACCAATGGTTGACCAATGGTAAGCATGTGAAGAATGTTTTGTCAGTGGCACTGCTGCTGGTGCCGCATCAGTAATTATAACAATGTATATACAAAATCACATGTTTTTTCCTTGTAATTCTTCATGCTAGTATTTTCACTGTCACTATGTTTTTCTACCTCCTTTTTCTCTCTCTATCTCTCTTTCTGTATCTCTGTCTCTTCATTATATCTGGTTTTTGTCTGTCTCTAAATCTTGGTCTTATTATAGGTATATTGTGCACACAGGTAAATGCACGTAGTTGCCCACACACAAGTTCCTATCAGTTTGTCCAAATAACAGGGAGATTCATTCCTGTGTGCACCTTGTGAGTATACAAATGTAATTTATAAATTCATATATGTACGGATCAGGAATATATATATATATATATATATATATATATATATATATATATATATATATATATATATATATATATGGGAGTGAGTATGTTTTTCTCTATGCATTTTCATTATGTTTTAGGGATTCTGTTATTTTGAGTTCGTAATCTTATGCGTTCGAATTCATGAATATTTGATCAGATCTATCGGCGTTGATTGCTCCTACCTCGCATATTTTTGGAAATATACTGAGACACGCTCTGAGGTTGTCTGTGTTCAGATTTTATCTACTACACCAACATCTACTTCGCCATCTCCCGTATGACCAACTAGGCAAAACCCATACGAAATCTGTCAGTAATTTGGATACATCAAATTGACGCGTCCACGAAGAGAGGTCGACATGTGCCGTTGGAATGTATTTGTAGGCAGCCTGCTGGGTTCATCACATAGCATTCCAGTTCTTGTGAATCTGTCGAACCATATCAGGTAGGGACTGTTGTATGACTGCTGTAGACATGATCAACTTCGTTAGCTGAATACTAATCCGTTGATGTATAATGGTTGTGATGTTGTTGTTTTTTGTTTTTTATTACTGTCTTCTAGTCTTTTAATTCACAAACAAGAAAGGTAAGTTTGTCACCACAGAATTCCACGACTGCTAACGTAGACTAGCCAGTTTATGTAAGGTTTAAGAAATTACACACACACACACGTGAACATACACAAACGCAGATTTATTGCAAGGTTGTTATGTATTTCTTATCGGTTTAAGTTGATTGTGTGAAAGCCAAGGTGAGGGACGGGATCAAGCATGTATTCATTTGATGCAAAATGCAATATATATATATATATATATATATATATATATATATATATATATATATATGAAAGAGAAGATGGTGATAGAGACAGGGAGAAAAAGAGAGAGAGACGGATTATGACAGAAATAGATTGATCGATTGATAAAACCTAACACTGAAAGGGAGCGTGATTGGTAAGAGGTAGACAGCGTTACTAAGAGAGAGAGAGAGAGAGAGAGAGAGAGAGAGAGAGAGAGAGAGAGAGAGAGAGAGAGAGAAGGGGTAATAAAAGAGAGAAAGGTAGAGATATATCTTTTTCACGTTACATATCATATTATTCTTTTTTTTAAATCAATCGTCAAAATGAAAGAAAAATCGAGTACAATAAAGAAAGAAAGGAAGGGAAAACTGCCAATGAATAATATTGCATTTTGAACGATACTTGTCCGTTTATTTTTAAAGCAATGATTTTTGTCGGACGTTTCAACGGGGATTAAATCATTTGGAAATAAATAACTTTTCATCATTTTTATTACAGGAACAAATATGTGAAATGCTATCAATAATTGTATATACAACGTCACAGGGTTTGGGCAGCGTGTTTTTTTCTCGATTTTTAAGACTTTGAACATGAATTTATACCATTGTACTTATCCTGGAGCTTTTATACTAACGTAAATATGTATACGAGTCCCTCCTAAACTATTCGTAATTTGACTGGGCGTAAAAAACAATTACTGCAAATTCATGTTGGCAAAACTGAGTGATTGCCGATTAAAAAAAAAATAGGTAATTGGCATAATGCTGACAAAATATGACTCCAATTTCAGTTGATTTAGGGTACTTTTGCAAGATATATTGAAAGGCCAATTAGAATATCATGATAGAAAAATGCATAGGCACAGTATTTCAAATTTCAGCACTAAATACGGGAGTCGATAAACGTTGACTTTGGACGTCGTGGTGAGTAGACATAAAAATTTTGATTTTTCCCCCTTAGGGATGATGTCTGGAAATGTTCGAATTCCTTCCCAAAATAAATTGATACCAATTGTTTCATGGCTTTATACCATTTTATATACTCGAAGGTCCCTGCATTTCTTCGAGTCTTTAGTAAAAACGATTTTGTGCCAAGCAGGGGGATACGTGTAAAAAATGTATCTGGGTATACACGCATTTTCACACACACAGACACGCACACACACATACATATTGATATGATAGTATGCACTCATACAGACACACACTTGCATACTTCTACCACAGTCT
Organism: Thysanoteuthis rhombus; assembly: GCA_963457665.1. NCBI lineage: Eukaryota > Metazoa > Mollusca > Cephalopoda > Oegopsida > Thysanoteuthidae > Thysanoteuthis > Thysanoteuthis major. The sequence goes on from OY735201.1 coordinate 25,811,227, forward strand.
GACTGTCTGTCTGTCTCTCTCCTCTCTCTCTCTCTTGCTCTTTCCATGTTTGTATGTGTATATATATATATATATATATATATATATATATATATATATATATATATATATATGGGATCTTCATATTTTTTAAGGTTGAGCTTGCTCTACCAAAGACTTGCCATCCTAGTGTGATTTTTCTCTTGATTTCTTCTTCTTTTGAGGATCTCATGGAGATTTGTTAAGAAAATCCCATTAATTCTAAAAAGCAGGGTGTATAACTAATGCATCCTCCTAATAGTCACTTATGGAGATGAAACAAGGAACCTAGCCAAGAGACAGATCTGTAAATTGAAAAGTATGCAACGTGCACGAAAGAATTATGCTGGGCCTCACACGGGGAGACCACAAGACAGCACAGAACATCCGGGAAAAGACCAGAGTCAGGGATATCATAGAATCCATTAAAGAGCTTAAATGGCAGTGGGCTGGCTATGTTGCACGAATTGCAGGTAAATGATGGACATCACGACTCACATCATGGATCCCCTGAGATCGCATGCGGAACTGAGGCCGACAAAACATTAGATGGAGAGACAAGCTGGACAAATTCAGAAAGTACTGGCTCCACTATGCCCATGATAGAAAAGTGTAGCGAATCCATGGGAGGGTCTATGTCCAACGACGGACATTGAAAGACTGATGAAGATATACATTCATTTATGGAAGTTTTCCTCGTCCAATCGACTGATTCTATGCTAATTCTGAGCTACCAGATTTTTTTTCGAATATCGTAGATCAAAACTCTTTTAGTCGATTGTTTTTTTTTCAGCTTTTTGCTCAGTGTATTTACAAATAGCTGCTTCCTTCTTTTGACAGAGATTTAGGCAGGAAAGAAACTGAACATGGATGATTACCAGTTGAATTCCAAAGACAACACAAAAAAGGGTTGAAAGATGTTTTAGCAGGAATATTGTCAAGAGACGATAATAATGAAACAATCATTGCAAAATATTAGGGAATTTGGAAAGTAATTATGCATTTCGCTGCAACGAATTTTAAGTCAACAAACCTAGGCAAACTAGGGTCAAATTGTACAAAATGACGTCTGAATTACGTTCAACATCGCTCTTATCCGGCAGTGAGTCGTTTGTAGTACATAGCAACGTTTAACCCAATGGAGCATTGATAATTTATTGGGGGGGAAAGCGATGCAGTGTTCACAAAAATCTTTTCGACGGGTAATCGAAAATTTGTTTTGCTGTTGGGCTGTTGTCATTGATAATGATGGTATTTACATTTTTGATGAATGATATTTAATTAAAATTCACTAGCATTTGTTTTTTACGCTCGTTGAGAATACATGATTTCCGAACACAGAAATACGTAATCATATACTGAAGAGCCTGATGTATGGAACGGTACGGAATACTAATATCATTGTACGTGGTTTAGTTGGACTACAGTTCTCGTTTTTTGTCTTGAAGTTTCGACCATATACTCTCTGACATTAGGCGATGTCGTTTATTTTGAAATCTTGTAACTAGCTATTTTCTTTATAATGGTTATCTCTCAGCTCTATCATGTAAATAAAAGAAGAAGAAAAACACTCTTGCACGCGTGCTATACGCAAATTAGTTTCATCAGGTCAAACGACACCCACGGATGTGTGGAGTATCATCATCATCATCATCATCATCATCATCATCATCATCATCATCATCTTTCTCTTAGTATCCGTAGTTACACACAGACCTCCCACTCTCTCTATCATGTACGTCGCGGAGAAACTATGTTGTGAACTTTTCTAATTTGCCTATAGTTTCTGTGGATCAACATTGTGAGTCGTGATGTCCATCGGTTATCGGACATTTTTACAACATTATCAGTCTATCATCACAGGAATTTCCAAATGGGTTCTATGGTATCCATGAATCCTGTTTTCTTTCTAATATACTGTATAGCTTTGTGATCTATCCACGGATAGCTGAGCATGATAATCCCATGTGCACGTTGCATGATTCTCGGTTACATGGATTTAGCCAGACTTTTACTGTATTTGTTGTTAAATATTTTCACAAAGTTTTCACCATCTTCCTCTGATCTTCTAGGCTGTAGTTATTTGTTTATTTTAATGTAGAAACTAGTTTTTATCGATAACATTTACCTTACCTCCCAAGTATGCTCTATGAGAATTGGTCTTAACGAAACGAACGACACCGAGGATACTCGGTAAATGCTGAGAAATAAATAACAAAGACAAGAAAAATGGTCCAATTAAAACAAATACAGCAATAAAAAACATTCTGTCTAACAAATACCCGTCAAAAAGAGGTTTCGTTTGATTCAGTAGGAACTTTCGAATATCAATATTGGTCTCTTCGGCTATTTTTTTTTTCTCAATTTTTGAATTGATCAACCCCAACGTGGAATGCAGCCAAAAAATGTCTGGTGACAGTTTCTATTGTGTGCCTAACAAGAACTAAATTCTCTTCAAGTTTATTCTGGAAAATGAAAAAGGAAAAAAAAATGACTTCAGCTCTATAATGATAAAGACGAGTCATGGATAGAATATTCGGATTGTTTGGACGATGTGAATATTTGCAAATGAAAAAGATGAGAAGAAAATATGAAAAATGGAATTAGGAAACTACGACGAAATACGAAATCGGATAAAAGAGATAAGAAAGGGATTAAGATATTCTTTAATCTTTATTCAAGTTTTGGATGATTCTTCTCAAAACAATTCAGCCTTATATAGAAAATTGAGTACATACGCAGACATGTGCATGCATGCAAACCATACATATGTATGTATGTACAGTGATTTACAGTGTGTAGTGAATATGGTATGTTGATGCAAACTCACACACACGTATATACATACACACACACACACACAAATACACACACACACACACACATATATATATATATATATATATATATATATATATATATATATATATATATATATATATATATATATATATGAAACACTATCCCACCCGTCATCTCCTTTTCTTGGATATAATTTTTATAAAACAAATGTAAGGAATGTAAGAATGATTGGAAATAAAACAGAGACAAGAAAAACAGAATACGTTTCTAAGAAGATATCTCAGGTAGAAAGGAATCATCTATCATCTATTAGGTTGTAGAGCTGTGTCTCTCTGCACGCTTAGTTCTTTAGCTTCCCAACCCTCAACTCTTCTTGCTTTATCAGACCCATCTAATTCTTATACCGTTATTTTTCCTGACTTCTCGAGACTCCTGAAATCGCTTTGTATACTCAAGTATGCAATCCACGCGACGTGATGCATCATGGCGCGAACTGTATCTTTTGCAGACTTGATATGCCGGATTAATTTCTTAATTCTAAGTCAGGCCTATCTACCTTTATTCACGTATCTGTCATCTCAAGGAAAAAGGGAAAAAAGAAAAATAACTGGCCGGATCTTATGTAAATAGACTCATGTTAACTCTGGAGACTGATAAATTATTCGATGAAGACCGATTCTTCATTGCAAAGCATTTAAATCTGACTTTTAAAATAGTTGACACAGGGTAAAAACAGTAACAACTTTCCCTCTTTTGCCAAAAAAGTCGTATATTCTAAATACAGTGCATGCAATATGAATTTTATACATCGATAAAAAATAATTTCACATACTTATACAGGTTTTAAGTTCGCAAAAATTGGGGTTTGATTGTATAGCCTTTACATTGCATGTTCAGTATAGTTTCAATATTTTTGATGCATTTATATCAATATCAATATTACGTCAAATAATGTAAATTCTGGAAAAAATTTTTATATAGACAATCTTTGAAAAGATTACGCTGATGTGCTGCACGCATATCTATTTTTTCATTTCAGAGTAATATTTAACATATTTAATCATAAATTCCCCTTGAGACGAGGTAATGCATTTGAGTTAACATGTTAGGGAGATTTTTTCACCTTAGCTTAGAGAAACTTTTTAACAGTGTAGGGTAAAAAAAAACAACATTGAAGCGTATATAATCATATAAGTTTTCTTGTTAAAATTCAAATATACAAAAAAGCCACCTTACACATTAGAAATATCTTTTAGACCAAATTGAAAAATGTTTAATTTGTTACACACCTATTTTTTTGTGTCTCACAGTATATTTACTCGTTATCATTCTATCAGTGTAGATAGCATACATCAGCATTGCCCTCCAAATAATACAAACCATACATAATCCTAAATTTCCCCCATGAATATTGGCACCACCCTTTGAAATAAATCACTGATAACTATTACTTATCTGTTCAGTATAATCAAAGATCCTGTTACGTTTAATCTGGACCGTATTTTGAAATTATTGTTAATGATGTCAGACAGCAGTACAGAAAGTGAAATAGGTGCACTTATTTCAAACTATAGGTGGGACAGTTGGCGATGAATAATACACTTGGTGGAAGCATGGATCCCCTTTATCCAAGATATTCGTGAATTAGCACAGCAGTTGGAATTCTTTTAACCCTGTAAAGCAGTTCATCCATGTGGGGTTTACTTTCCAACCCTGTAAAACCTTTCAGTTGAAGCAAACCAACGTTGGCCCCTATGGATGATTAGAGAAATGAAAACAAAACCACTGCCACGTGGATTGCGCGACACGGGAGTAACTGCATCGAAAAAATGTCACTTTGACTAAGTTAAAAAAATTACTCTAATTGGTTACACCTAAATTTATCGGTTTTTTCTCGAAGTATATTTACTAGACTACGCCAGTAAACATACTTTGAGAGATACTAATCAGTTTAGTTTTTTGCACAATATATTTACCAGGTTATACTTTGAAAAAAAGCTAATCAATTTAGGTGTAAAAAAATTACAGTTATTTTTTTTAAGTTGGTCTCAGTAACATTTTTCCGGTATAAACCAGGAATTGTCATCATTGTAAATGTTGTTCAAACTAAACTAAAAAGTTTCGCAGACAAACAAAAAAATCTAATTTATTAGATCTAAACATGACTTATAAGTTGTTCTCAAAATATATTCATTTGACTAACGAGTAAATATACTTTCAGACGAACGAATAAGTTACATTTAAGTGTAACAAATTAGAGTAATTTATAAAATTTTGCTTTAAATAACATTCTCTCCAGTGTAGTACTTTTAACTTCGATATTCTTATCTCTTCATTTGAAACCAATGTGCCTCTCAAGTTTCTGTCGCTGCATCGGTATTCACTAAACTCAGAGAGGTATGGTACAGTCTAGATAGAAAGCGTGATTATTTTTGCTAGTGGGTAGGTTACGTACATAATATTGCTTCTTTTTAGCTCTAATATTAATTACGTTGTTTATTTGAAATGATGTTCTTGATTATCAGCTTCAGTATTTTGACAGCAACATCAAATCATGGTATCAATAATTAATTCAGCAGAGATAGTACTATGAAGTGATACATTTATGTGAGTAGTTGCCAAAAATTAATCTCGCTTGGTTGCTGACAACAGAGCATAACAATGTTCATACCCATCAGAAAACAACAGGTAGAGCACACATTTCTGTTGCTGTGATCGAAAATATATTTAGTGTGTCAAAATATCAAATTTGTGAATTATCCTGTGATCGGAGTGTCCCTTCCATTTTAAAAGGTTTAGGTTATTGCTTATAGATGAGCGATTTATTTTCTAATATATTTATAAAACTAGTTTTTCAACAAACTGACTTCAAAATATACTAATAAAAATTTGATAATGAAATGAAATTTAAGTTATATTTTTGAAGCCTATCGCAAATCATTGCTGGCTCGCGTAACAAATGTTCACTATTACTTCTTTAGAGCAACAAGCCACATGAAAAAATACATCTTTGTTGTATTTCATTTTAGTGTGTATACAAATAGGGTGAAGGTGCAGCCTTCCTGCTGGTTGGCATCATGGAAAATAAGCGATTAAAGTTTCAACTCTTGCTGAGATGATTATAATTGTCTGGTTTTCAAGAAAGACCGCCACGAACTTTCGTACATACGTTTTACTTTCAAACTGACTGTACTTATGACCCATTCAAGTAAATGTTGAGTAAGCATAGTTTGTTCTCCTTATTGTGGTATATTCACTATTGTCATGCCGATAGGATCTAACCAGTTTTATTTATGTTTCGTACGGGCCCTCAGGTACGTGTGTTGTTTATTCCATCAACGTCCTTCCGAGCTTGTCGTCTGTACAGATGCAGAAATGCAAGTGCTTCCCCAATTTGAATAGCATTAATCAGCAGTAGAAGGAACTTCATTCCAGGAAGATAAAAGTCTGGAGTTGTTGTCAAACTCCAATACCAAGTCTGGAGTTGACATCGTTTCCCTATTGGAACAACAATAATAATCCCCACCAAATGAGAGTAATGAACCGATATAGAAAATTCATATTCACTCAACCTGATTTGAAATCAGAATCAACTGATTGTATGGAGGCTGTCTTACTGATTGAGCTGAATGACAATTCTTAGATATTAACGGAAATTTGTCATACTGATTTGCATAGACTTATTCCATTCTAATAAATGAAAATATGTTTAGAATTATATACTTATAGATATAATTCTTCAAAGTATCATATATTCAATACAAAAAAATGCAGTAATTATATCCAGTCCAAATTAAAGTTGAAGCTTTTTTTTTTACCCTACAGCGGCCAACCATGTTTTTTCGCTCCAGACAATCAAACTCAAGTACAAGTCGGAAGATAGATCTGACTTTGTTTTTCCACCGTAACAACAAAAACAAGAACAGTGCTCACCTAATTCAATCAAGGCTTCTCTTCACTGATCATATTTCCAAAATTAGAGTAAACATAGAAAGTTTCAGCCATCTATGCCCATTAATGCTGCTTGTTCCCATGATTAATTAGAAGTCAGTCAGCTATTCAGCTGGACTAACCTGAAAACAGAGCGAACTTATTTTGACTGCTCTGGTTGGTTCTGGAAAAATGAAGTTTTTCGTTTTTGAAAATCCCTCCAAAAATCAGAGTTTCAGAGAGGGCTTCAATTTGCATTGAAATGTTCAGCTAAATTGATCCCTTAATTTGTGTCCAGTGGCATTCATGTTTTTTTTTTCAATTAAAACTCTTTTCAATGATCATCATCCACCAAAAGATGAGAAAAGTAACTCTTCTGTTGATTCTTTTCGACTGATCATCTTCAACAGCATGTCGCAAAGCGGCGGTTTTTAATTGGTGAAAAACCAGATCTGTTTTTATTTGTTCATTTAATGTTTGGTAATTGCTGCTAATGTTTACATTTCAAATATCGAAAGCATGACGGAAAGCCAGCTTGAGAAAAACAAATAAACAACAAAAAAAAAATATTTAAAAAAAACGGAAAGCTATTGTCGGACTCCCAAAAAATGTTTTTTTGAGTCGGTGTTTCGAAATGTTATGGGGAAGACAGAATATAGAAATATATAAGAAATTTTTTTCCAAACTGCAGTTTCCGACCCTGAACAGATCTTTATGAAATCTTGAACAATTTCAATATATATTTAGAATGACTGGATATCTTACGGCTGTAGGGTGGTCAAATGCAACGGAAAATCGAAGTTCAAACCTCGAATAAGACAGTATCTTTGTGTCATTGGCGATCATTTGCACTTTTTTTAACAAAAAAAAAGTAATTAAGTTTTTTTAACTTGATCGAAGTATACTTAATCAGAACAAAATATAGGGCAGTTTTGTTCCACAATCAAAGGATTAAGAAAGTAAAATCAAACTTTCTTCAAAAAACAATTTCGCCAATAAAGCAATTTCACTAATTTAGTGTAACATATTCATACCGAACTAATGGTTAGGAACAAATCAATCATTTTCCTCGCCCTTGTCATTGGTAAATAGTTTAGCTGATTGTTTAATCAGGCATGGTTGTCTTCCAGTTTAGGAGATAGACAACTCTGATTCTTAACCTGCCTGGAGAGGTTATCTCCCCATGACATACTATCCATAGTCCCCAAAGGTTTGAGTAATATGTTGTAGAAGGTAAAGGTAAGAATACCATACTACCGAAGTTGATTGACAGCAAACTACAGGAAAAGACAAATTACCAGCTTTTTTACCATTGGACTGCTTCTATTTACCCACTGACCCATCGGACTAAGAATAGAAACATGAGTACGACAGATACCATTGACTGATGGCGATAGAACAAGATGAATATGGAACTTCCCATGCATAAATGTATGTAAACTCCCACGTTACAGAGGCCATGTGCCCGATTCGATATTTATGAGATAATGATCCAATGTATTCAAGTAAAGAGTACAGTCTCCGAAAAACCTTCCAAAAACCCCACAATTTCTGCTGAAATAGCAACAAAGTGAGTGCAGCCCCATGCTCAACATTTTTCCTGCAGAAGTGTTTCAAAAATTTATCTTATTGTAGAACCCTCATCGCAGAGTCCATCACTGTAAATTACAGACGACTTCCACCAACCCCATTTCAAGACATTAAATGGAATTAAAATTAGAGTTTTAATTTATTTGTATAAAAACGTAAAATGAATGAAGCCTTAAGATAAGAAAACGACTCTGTCTTCACATTTTCTATTTCATCATTTTGAAAATGGCAAATACCGTTTTGGGTGGAAAGATTTTGATGACAAATTTCAATGAATAAATGCCACGGAATTTTAGATTTCATTTGCGTGATTTTTGGGTGCTGCCGAACCCATTTCGTGGAAACACTGATCAACAGGAATAATTTTTATCATCATAAAATTGTACTGATTATGATTAAATTGGCGTCTTCTGGGCACTATTATTTGTGGATCAACATCATATGTTCGTTCTCTAAGAAGATGCATGAAGTAACATGGCGAACAGATCCAGTGAATCTAAGTTGAGTTTTGACTAAGGCTAATGCCGTTCGGAAAGTTACTGACCCACCGCCAACCGCTATGCGTAATAACTGGACGCTGGGACTCAGAAACCCAGAAAGACAGTATAGCTAGGTTGAAGGAGAAACAGAAAACGAAATGCTCAGTTAGAAGTTTAGGCTAGAAATTCCATCCTATATAATAACCAACTTGCCACTGAAACTTCAAAAGCGAATTGTTCTACATGTAATATACAAGAACGCACTCACTCACTGTGAATAAATTATGGACGGTTTAAGAATATATTGAGTGACCCATACGGTCTATCAAGCTGTTGTCGCTTCAACCTTACTTTACGGATGTAAAACAGGGATTGTATGCTCTAGAAACATTAAGAAACTTAAGTGCCTTCACCTAACAGAAGCTCCGATGAATCAATAACATCAAATGGGAGGATTACATCACCATTGTTGCGGTTTTCAAGGAAGTTCAAGCCAAGGGCATCAAAGCCAACATCAGTAAACATTGGCTTAGTTGGACAGGCCATGTTAACGGATCTGTTTCTTGTGCCACCTCACACATTTGTAGAGATCAAGAAGCTAATTTTAATTTCAAAATATTCATGCCCAAATTTCGTTCCTTCAATCAATGTTAAAGAAAATTTATCAGGCATTAGTCTCCACTGTGCGATCTTCTATAGCTAAATCTGCCCCCAAAAACTGAAGTGCGTTCTATACTTTAATGAAGATGAATTAAAAAACACCTTGAAAAAGGCCGATATCATCTAAGAAATAAGGGATAAACAGGAGGCAGATCCCAAACTTTGGTTCCACGACTGCTAGAGAACTTTTTCGAAGAAGGACATGGTGCAAAATGAAGACAATAAACGCCACGGGCGGAAATCTGCTAAGGCCAAGAAAAACGAAATACTTGGAAATGGCAATAGCTGCTTAATACAACGATAACATTGATGCATGATTTTGTCAGAATTATCCAAGATATTTTAAAAAGGCGAATCTCTTAGGCGGAATCTCTGATGTCCTGCTGATTCCACGTTCTTTTCCAACCATCAATTCTATTTGTAGTTCATCTTTTTTCTGAGAAACATTTCTTCTTTTAAAAGATTTTTAAAAAATACAAACCGTGATATGCTATATCAGATTCTCTTCTTCATCTGCTTTTAAAGATTAATTATTTTTTTTAATGTAAAGCAGAAAAATATGGGAGAATAAATTCTGAGTTAAAAATAAACAAACCTAGACTAAAAAAGAAGAAAATAATAATCTTCTCAGACTGAAAGGAAAACATTGAGAGCTTATGAAGTAGGATAATGTACATATTTTCTAAAAGACGCAAGGATTTCTCCCTGCAGGGTGATGTTTGCATGGGGAAACATCAAAGACGATTCACTTGCTCTTACGTTTCTGTAAATTAGAAACCGTCAACCTAAACTGTCACTAGAACCTTCTGCATAGTTTGCTACAGTTTTCATGTTTTAATGGCTGTATATCTAGTTTTGCATGTTTCTAGCTCCACCATTAGAGGGATGAAATGAATATTCACTTCTTATAATGAAGAAAAATAATTCTTGTTTTATCAAGGTTACCCCAGAAGAAGTTTTTAATATGTCTGTATGTGAGTGCATGTGTGTGTGTGTGTGTGTGTGTGTGTGTGTGTGTGCACACGTGTGTGTGTGCACACGTGTGTGTGTGTACGTTTCCGTGTGTATGTTAGGGGACAGGGGAATACATAAAGTAAATCTATGGTAAATTGGGCCTGTTGGTTCATGTGAAGCTATGTTTACTCTTTTTCTTTGAAAATTGGAACTTTAGTTATGACCACGGATAGCAATTTATCCAAAGATCACCCATTTTTCCTAACTTTTAATTGATCTCCCTCGACACAGAATGCTATACAAAGACATGACGGTTATTTTTTAATGACTACCCAGATGTTTAATATAAATTTGCTAGCTTGCCACGGTGTATTTATGCGCATGCCTAGACTGGCATGTTTCGGGTTATTTGTTTTTTTAAATGGCCTCGTGCCACAGAAATTTAGTACATGCCGAGAGGTTCAATCCAGTGGTTTTATGTTTCATTTTATGACGGTACATTCATAAATATGTGACACGCAAACTTTTCTTCACATTGAAATATGAATGCATACATTGGTATTTTGAGGAAATATTTTATCACCATTCTGATTCTAGGTAGCTTCCAACTTGGATATAAAAAAATGAAACTAATTGGTCGAAAACATTTCAGGTTCAGGGGGTTAGTGTGAGGATTTCTGGTTCGTCGTATAACCAACAAAAACAATCAAGTATTTTTATTCATCTCTTTTTGTATTACTGTAAGTCTTATATACTGAAATATTACTTTTTGGATCGATTTTTCCAAACATTTTTCCTGCCAAGAATGCCAAGTTATGAGATGTTGTCAAGGAAAAAAGAATGGTATCTGGGAAAAAGTCACATTTGATTTTCAAGATTCTGAGTTATACAATATATAATAATCTATAAAGTAAGTTATATTTTGACGGAGTAAATGTTGAAATTCAAAATCACATTTGATTTATAGCGTGGAAATAAATTATATATTAAAAATGAAACTCACTGAACCCATTGATATTTCATGGGTGTTGATAACTAAGATTATCCATTATCTGATGCCTCTTTTCTCATTTCATCTGTCTATCTGTATTTTCTCATTTCCTCCCTTCTCCCTTCCGATGTCCGTTGCTTGTCCATGATTTCATGTAAATTGTATACAATTATGGATTAGTTTCATTTGTTACAATTCTTCTACTCCCTCATCGAAATTTCTTCATATTTTTCTCCCTTCCTGTCCACTGGTTGAACAAACATTGTTTACTTTCCCCTCTCTACCGACCAGGTAATTAATCTACCCAACATTTTTCTCCTTTGTCAGTTCCTATTCAGTCAATAAACAACCCACCACACTTTCCTCGCCTTTTTTTCTGCCCCCTAAATTCTCAGTTCCCTCTCCTTTCTTGTCCTTTAAACTAATTTTCCTTTCTCCCCTCTTTTTTCCTACCCATCATAAATTGCCTTACCCCCGATTCTCACTCTTCGATAAACTACTAAACTCCCTTTCCTTCACTCTTTCTTTCTACCCATCCACCTAATGGCAGTTTATAGAAATCAACTGTTATGATAGCACCCAAGTAAACGTACTCATCCACCCTTTTGTCAAACCTCAGGACACGCCCAAGAGCTGACTTTGTTTCTCTCTGTCACAACAAAAACAATAAGATCAACTCTCACCAAATGGAAGGTTTAAACCAATATGTAAAACCAACAATTTCATTACGGCATTTGAGATCACTGACTTTTTTTAGGTATAATTTGTGGTATCGGTAAGGGGAGTAAGTCTTGCTTATCGATCTCTTCCTCCAGTCGAGAGAAGGGGTGGAAAGATACTCTCCTGTCACATGGATATTGCATTTACACCTAAAAAAGGACATAGGATGAGTCAGCCGGGATGTAGTGTCAGCATAAAGGATGGCAAAAAAGATTGGATTGGCCGAACAAACGTTGGTATGTCAGTGAAACTTCTCAAAACTATACATGCTCTGCATGATAAGATCAACTCTCAACGCTGGCAAATTTGAAAATGTATATGTGACATTTTGCGACGTGTATATGTACAAGTATTGTTCAAAATATTCATATTATTTTATCGTGTATGTATACTCATACCTTTATAGCATTTTATTATCGATTTGTTTGAGGAAACTTTGCAAACCAGCCAGCCCATTCACCAGTCTAATTCAGGGTGCATAATTAAAATCAATTACAGATCAGATTAGTTACTCAATAAGAATTGTCACGCGCTGAGCCGTCGGTGATCAATCAAAAAATGGAAGAGAGGGCGAGAAAACAATTTGATATTTCTCTTGCTTTTTCTTAGATCCCTAATAAGTCAAAATGAAAAAAACATATAGATAAAACAAGTGTTGATGTAGCCGGAATTAAATAATGGGATTATTTGGTTTAAATTTACATGGTGAAAAACGCCTCACAGATTGGAAAATAAATTATCCTTAGGCAAATTAAGGTGCAATTCTTTAATTTTTTAGTTCCATGAGTGCAGCCTATACAAATGACACATACATAGTCAGTCATCTAGTCATACGAACTTAAAAACCGGGGAAAAAAACTATGTTGACAGTTTTAGAGGATATTTTTTAATATGATTACTGGCTACGTCAGGGTTCCTTCTTTTGAATTCGCTGGTTTTATTTCTTGACTGATTCTTACTGATAATTCTTTGTATATTTCTATCATGTTCAGGGTACCATTCTATGACATGATGGAAAATACCTCAGCAATAATTCAAACTCAGTTCGCCGCTGTAAACGGTCAAGTGAACACTACACAACACACATGCCCTCAAGTCTGCTTGTCTCTATGTATCTATCACTCACTCAATCTCTTTCTTTCTCTCTCTATCTGTCTCTATCTCTATTTATCTATACCAATATCTGCATATCTATCTACTTATATATATATATATATATATATATATATATATATATATATATATATATATATATATATATATATATATATATATATATCCGTATGTATGCAAATTTTGACATTTTTGTCGGTTCATTCTTTTTCTTGTGGTGTTCTTATGGATTTTCAAGATTGTGTATACAGTATCCAAAACTTAATCACCATAGCTGTTAAGAAGTGTATGAAAATAGAAAAAAATGAAGTAGCTCTGAAGGATCGATACTGCTCGAAATTTCTACTTGAAAATCTCGAATAACTTTTATCCAAAATACCCCACATACATGTATACAGAAATCAATCACCATAGTAACATAATTATCATACTTCGAAACACTATAAGCACGATTTAATCTTTCATGACTAATCAGAACATATTTTCATGATTATTTTGGATATGTATATATACTCGTTAACCCACTGAGAAAGCAAAAGGAATTTTACACGAACAACTAACGTCATAAAGGAGCAAACCCAAAACGAGTAAACGGCTAACAAAGGTAGAATGTATCTTCTGATACTGAACCCATCCCATCTAACCGAAGGATCATCAACACTGCTGATAATGAATGTCGGAGACACTATAATACAACTGAGATAGAATATAGCGTCCAGCTATGAGCAAAGAGATTAAAAAACTTGCTTCCTCTACGGGAGATAGATAAACAAACATGTACAAAGACGGATAAACTGACCGATATAATATTTAAAACCTTTTTTGAAAGCCATGAACCAATAACATAGCGAAACAATTATCGTGATAACTGAAATTAGAATTAAAAATTTAAAAATTGATAAAATGCGATTAGAAACAAATCAAGAACTTTGGAAGCTACACATTGAAGAATCATAAGCAAGAAAAAAAGGAGAAGAAAGTCTAAATATATAAAAGCAGGGCTTTCCATCCCAGAAGATCCGTAGAATAGACAATTTATGCTCAACGGAAGGGCAAGGATTATGAAGACATTTTGAGGAATAACTATTTCTATAAATGTATTGATGAAGAAAAGAGCTTCGCGCAGGTCATGAACTTTTGTTCATCCGGGAAGCAGTCTCTTAGTTACTCTACTCCTAACGTCTGTATTCACAACAATCCTATGAGTTCAACTGTCCAAGAACACACTTGGATTTCTCTCTTAATTACGTCTGCGTATGTACCTATCTACGATTACGTTTGGTGTATTTAGCCAAATAAAGGGATCTTTTCAGAATATCCAATCGAAGCATAAAAACAACATGTAACAATCTTTAATATCTATATCTATATATCTATATCTGTATCTATCTCTCGATACATACATATATATGTGTGTGTGTGTGTATGCGTGTATGTGTGTGTTTGTTTGAAACGTATTAAAATTATCGTCATAATATCATTCACGCTAAAAATAAATAAAGAAGCATTGTAAATTTTAAGAAAATTTCGTTCTCCCGCTGTGTCGTTTTCTCTTTTAATTTCTTTCTATTCCTCTCCGCATAGACCTCTCCTTCCTTTCTTTCTTGTTTTTCTTTGGCTCGATGCAACGTCTGAGTGGAACGTAATACGATCTGAATTCGCATCGGCAAATTATTTTGCGTGTTTCGCACTCGATGCAAAAGCATCATGTGATGCAGCGACTGTGATGCTGTTGGGCAAATATTTCCGCTTCCATAATATTCTGAGATGCATGACTGCGAGCTCTTCCCCTCCTCCAAAGTGAATATGCGTTAAAATCGGTTAAGTGTCTACGCTTCTACAGGTGTTCAGCTCTTGAATTAGCTAAAATAACCTGACAGGCGAGGTAAAACGCGAGATCCATCGTATTATTTATATTAATGGTAACGTTACTGCTATAAGAGCAATGTTCTGAGCAAATCAAACATGCATCTGAGAGCAGGCAAAGGTAAAAAAAAAAGATATCATAGAAGTAATTGAGCGATAAAAATACAGGTGGACAGGACATATTGCAAGAAGGAGGGTAACAGGTAGTGCAAAAAACTAGTTTGTCAGTGTCTCAGTGGATAACAAAAACTAGAGGCAGAAGGCAAGACATAAAACAGAACGATGAGACGGAAAGGCTTGTCGATAAACATTGATAGAGGTCAACAGAGTCTCGTTTGTCATGTGAAAAGCTGAAATGACTGACATATCTAGATGACAAGAGATGCCAATCCCTTTTCGGGCTTTGACGATATTTTCTGTGCAATAAATGATAGCATTAATTCCTTTCATGTTGGCTATCATGCATATTAAAAACTTCAGATTTTTTCTGTATCTAATTCACAATATTGAAATCATATTTGACGGTGATTATAATCATTCAAATTATTGGATCATGGTAGCTTCACAAATGGCCTGATCAAACAGTCAAGTGGGCAAAAAAATTGGTGTGTCTGGGTTAATGTGTCGATCTATGTGTTTATCTATATGTGCGTGTGTGTGAATGTGCTTCTGTCTCTGGTGCTCATATTTTGGGCTAAAACCTTCGGAATTCTAAGGTAAACACTGCTGAACATGGTCTAAAAACGTTTTATTTGTTTCTTTTTTTCTGTTTTCAAGTTCATTGTTCCGTTTTATTGATATTTTGAGTTAACATTGCCCACATCATGTGCTGGTACTTCCTTTCTAGATAATTTTCGATTAAAGATCATTTTTTTCATATGATCTTGGATGATGTTTTACATAATTAGTTCTGGTATACGCGAGGGCTATAATGATTCGCTTATGCGAAATACGGTTACTTTTTGAAAAAAAAATTGTTGATATTTGTTTCAATCAAGAAGATACGGGTCTTCTATCAGGAAGATACAGGCTTCATTCAGGGAAATGAAGGCTTCAGTCAAGAGGGGCGAACTTTTTGAGAGCGTACCACGAATCGGTGATAGTTTTCTCATGTTTCATCACGTGCCCATTGGAATTTTTGAGCAGCAGATTATGATTTCCTCTAGCTTCTGAATACAAAGTCGAAAAGACGACTATGTATTTTGTCTCCACTTTCTGTTTGTTCGTCTGCTGTTCATTTGTTTGATCGTTTAATCATCTGTCTACACGATATCCCCCAAAGTAGCAAACGAATTTCTCTAAAAATTTGTGGAAGGTTTTGATTGAGAGACATCCTGTTTTTCCAATTATATATACGCCTATGACTATTCATCCGATATCTCAACAAGTTATTAATGAATTTCCAAGAAAAAAAAGATGAATGGTGAGCCATAGGCTACAAGAGAATCAATCAAATTTGGGAGCAAATCCATGCACAATTATATCACGATGTATGTGTGCAAACCACATGATATCACAGAATTATCATGTTCGTCCACGGTATATTTCAAAAGAGACGATACTTTCTCAATCGTTTTGAATGAGACATCTTTAGAAATTATATATTTCATTCATACCAATTAATTCACAGGATGTAAAGTCTTTTTTCATATACATTTTCGTTGCTCAATTTCTTCTATAATATAATTCATCTTAGTGCACTTGCGGATGCTACACCGGTAATTTTATCACCACCATGATCCTCCCAGCGCCCGTCCTTGTACAAAGACTTTAAAACATGCCACACCTGTACATCAACAACATCACTGAGCCAATCTGAATTTTTTTATACATCACACCATCTTACTTTCTGCTGTCATCATATCCAGCGGTCGTCCGACGTTTATGCAATATGGCTTTAAGGTTTCTAATGAGTTTCTTGCTATCTCTAATTCCTGTGATGGTGAATTTTGATATTCTCCTGTGCACGTTGCATGGTTCTCATTTTGAGGATCAATCTCTTTGTTAATTCTGGGTTTCATATCCATAAGCAAATATCATGCTGATACATTGGTTGTGTGCCCTTGCTTTTAGAACGGATAAGATTTTCTGATTCTTGATCCCTACACAGAGTGATTCATTGCCTGATTTCATCTCTGTTGATGATTTCACGGAGATTCCAGGTTTATGTACAGGTTTACATTTTCCAGCTCTGGTTTTGATCGTTGTATCTTTCTATTCCAATCCATTCAGATATTGATTACTGTCATTATCGACTTATCAATGAGCACTCGTTAACCTAAATCGTCTACATAGTCAACTTTTTTCTTTTCTTCAGAGAGTCTGGATGGTCGACTATCTTGCTTTGTATGTGTTGCACGTACAAGCTGAACCTACAGAGCTATGGAGGTGGAAATTTAAACATTCACTTCAGTTCAAAATTTCAGCGCTTAAGCTCCATTGGTGTGGTATATACGCGTAACACATAAGTACATAGCTAGCAGGCCAGAATCACTTAAAGACTGAATAAAGCTAAGTTGATAGCAAGAACAAGAAAGTCCCATTAGTCCTAAAAAGAAGAGTATACAACCAATGCCTCCTCCGAATTGTTCATTATTAAGCTGATACGTGGAACTTTACCAAGAGACAGACCTTCAAATTGAGATCCATGAAATCTGCACGTGATAGAATCATGTTCAACCTCGCATTGAGAGATCACAGGACAGCACAATATACCAGGGAAAAACAGGAGTCAAACACATCATAGGATCTATTATGAAAAAGTCAAATGTAATGGGATGGTTATGTTGTAAGAATGGTAGACAACTGATGGACATACCAACTCACAACATGCACCCCAAGAGATCACATGCGTAACAGAAGCTGGTAGAATACAAGATGGAGAGATGAAGTAGACAATTTCAGGAAGTGCTGGCTTCGCTACGTCCATGATTGAGAGGTCTGGCAAATCCTGGGGTCCAACGTCAAATGACATTCGATAAAAGACTGATGATGATGATGATGATGATGATGATGATGATGATGATGATGATGATGATGATGATGGTGATGATGATGATGATGATGATGGTTTTGTTTCACAGCTTTAGAGTTAGCTTAACTGACTATTGCTATCTGAGTAATTCCGTCCAGGCTAAATCAGTAACCTATTTATCAAGGATATCGCTTTTATCAATTATGTAATCTAAGGCAAATTCCTGTTTTGTGTACAGACATTGCAAGCATCACCTGTTCTCCATGCACGTGTCATTGAAATCAGAGGGCTTTCTTTTCTTAATCTCAGTCTTTCATTCATGGCAAGTTTTATCCTCACCTACCTTTCAACTGTACCGTATCAATTAGCTGTCATATACAAACAACGGAGTCGATATGCAAAGATCAATTGAGTGGTGAAACCATAGAGTTAGCAGCTTTCAGACTTGATGTATATATATCCGAGCATATGTGATTATTATTATTATTATTATTATTATTATTATTATTATTATTATTATTATTATTATTATTATTATTATTAATAATAATAATAATAATAATAATAATAATAATAATAATAATAATACCTGGCATTGCCCTGTCTTTTATATTCCTCAAGTAAATGGGATAGTATGACATAAATGAGAAGATGCGCACCTCGTACACCTCTTACCACAATGTAGCTGTAGGAAATATCATGAAATAGCACCAGTTTACCCTTTATGTCGTCACAGAAACAAACCAAAATCGAAGAATATAGGATTTTATTGTCCAAAAAATCTGAAATTTTTATGAAATGTTTCCGACGCCTTCTGCAATAGTCTCTTGCGTCTTATTTTCTTTCTACTTGGTGTTAAATAAGTCAGATGTCTGCAGTTCCAACATCTGAGGGATAAAGCATAAACTGACGGAAACACTAAAAATAAAATAGCAGCTGCTTTTAAAAATATACATTTTCAAAATCTTCGATGAAATATCAACTTTATCTCACCATGTGTTGCAGATTATGCTAGACTGACCGTAATTATGGAATAAGGTATTTTTCTCTCATCTAATGATCCACAAGAACACAACTGTAAGAAAACGAAGCGCTCAAATTATATGAATTAACAAATATAAGAAATGAATCGAAACTGAAAAAAATGTTTTTCTGTTTTAATCTCTATTCGAGATATTTTCTCATGTAAAATGGACTATGCCAGACTGACCGTAATTTTCAGATGAAGATCACTCTTTCATATGACGATCAATAGGAAACAGCTGTACAAAAACAAATCACTGAATTTAAATGAATAAACAGAAATATAAAATGAGTTGCAATTAATAATGGTCACGGCTGAAGGGAAACGTGCATGAGATGCAACAAATATATAACGGAAGATGAAAGTAAATAGTTTCTGTCATCTTATTCAATCACTGCTGGAATATCAATTGGTCTGATTTTAGTTGCGATGAAATGCAACTTGAAACTAAGATGAGTTCAAATAGTTGTACTAAATAAAAATACGTCATCTGATGAATTACCTGAATGAATGAATGAATGAATGAATTTGATTAGGGATACTGAACTATCATTTGAAATCAAACATGGCACAGGAGAGATCAAGATAAGTGATTAGTTTTTGTGTTGAATCACGCATTCTACTGATTCCTGGAGCACAGTTCCAAGATTGGTCGAGTGTTTACCAGACCCTTCCAATACAATGCCGTGACTTCGACTTCCCTACCCCTTACTCACATAATTGTCAAAAGGAATAGAATTAATGATACTAAAATACCACTTAGTAAAAATGTAGTACGAAGGAGATTTGTATCAGGGATGAGTTAAGTGTTTGATTCAGAGTCGTACTTGCTACTGATATCTGTACAAATGACAAGTGCAGTTTGTCGTTAGTCAAGTAACCCTTTGGAATGAAGGGTTGTAAATTCCATTCTTACTTGGGAATTAATTTTCATTCCAATCTGCCTTGTTGATTTTTTCACTCCCTGTAAAAAGGAAATTGGCTCAAATTCAGTTGCAATAAAAGCAACAATAATGGAGAGTAAATGGTAGCAAGAAAATACCAAGAACGATACACAATACTTCATTTGATAGAAGAAAACAAGGAATAAATAATATGTATTTTTTAATGTATTTTCTCCCTAAACTTAGCCTGATTATTTTGGTTCTGAAACCAATTGATTTGGACCCAAAAGCAGATACAGTTGGTCTTATGCAGCAAAAGACATCTGGCCAGGGGTTTATTGTAAGGTCTTTACGAACAACCGTCTGAATTGGCAGTAAATTTTTTCAACTCCTGGCAGATTGCTCTCTTTATACTTATTTCATGATTATAAATATCACAACTAATTCTTTAATCTTGAATATCCCGAGGCATTTGCGTATCCACCTTCGTGGAACTAACTCGTATCCTTCTTTATAGTCAATCCATCCAAGTACAACTATCATTTCCTTATTTCTTTTAGGAAAATCTTGTCAATCAAAGGTAGATCATTTGTGTATTATGTTTCTGGGTTCCCTCTGTTTATCTTGTGAGTGTCCATTTCTGTCTATGGGTATGTGCATTCCCTCTACTATGGCCTGAACCGATTTTTCCGTATCAGTTATAAGCTTGTTATTGGTCTATAGTTGCTTGCCATTATTCCCTTTTTCAGTGCCATTTTGGTCATCCAGTCTGAGACCTCACGTTCATATTGGCAGCTTTGAAAATTTAATACAATTTATTCGAGCTAAACAGTTGCTGGTCTATTATCACTGTCGTATCAAATATATCTATTTCTCAATACGTAACTGTCGTGTTGAAAGAAGTGTATATTCAGGGGGGGGGGATGAAATGAGTATTTGGTGTGAAAACAGGTATTTTGGCCTTTAAATTACCAGCGGTCAACTAGCTCAATGGCAAGATCATTGCTTTGTTGACGCGGCACCTGTATCAGTTGAAAGTTCGATTCCTTGTGCTGCTTTATTTTCATCAATTGCATTTTCTATTTACGTTGCCTATGGTAAGTGATACATTGATGTTGTAACGAATACAAATCATTTCATATAAGTTTATTTATGAAATGACATAATTTATAATCATTCTGCAGGATCACTTATTTCCATTTCGAGATAGATATATACACACACACACACACACATATATATATATATATATATATATATATAATAGAGAGAGAGAGAGGGGGGAGAGAGAATTTAAATACATATATACACGGATAAAATAAATTAAATACATATATACACGAGAGAGAGAGAGGGGGAATTCAAATACCAAAGCTTTAAAAGACCTCTTCGAAATATATACATTTTCAGTCAGTTATCTCCAAATGTTCATGCAATTTTTGTAATCTTTGCAAAGGATTTTACGTTTTTATGTAGAAAGAGATATAGTGGTACTGCGTATATTTTTTTAATTGAATCACTAGTTGTTTATCTGTAATGTCATAATGTATTGCATAGAGACGTTATTTCATACTATACATTATTCGAATTTCTGAAACAGAGATCACCGACGTTGATTACCTAAAGACATATTTGACAATAACAGATCAGTTAGTATAACAACAGATAACGGTTGTGTTTGTGTCAATTCTGAGTATTATAAATCTCTTATGTCAGATTTACCATTGATAGCATGTAAACCCACTTATGATATCCATATATTCAACCAAATAGTTCAACAAAATATTTAAAAATTCTTGAATTTAGACCCTATACTTATAGATGGTTAAATGTATTTTAAGACAAAGATGATTAGACAAATTCTGTGATTAGGTGTTTATCATTTGATGCTCCATAGAGAAGGACACATACATTTTCAGCAATGTGATTGAATGGAAAAGGGAGTGTGTTTAATGCAGTCAGTAGATGGATAGCTTGATTCTGTTGGGATGAGACATCATAAATCTGTCATCATGCTATATTTATTGGATGGGGGATAGACAAGTGCGTAAGGGTGTGGTTACTGTTTGTTCTTAACGTTTCTCTACTTTGGGGTAATTATATTTATGTATGTATATATATATATATATATATATATATATATATATATATATATATATATATATATATATATATATATATATTCTCCAGTATTATTTCTTGCTTTCAAATCTTTGGGTCTGATAAGCGTAATTATTGTAAAGATGAAGCACTTTCAGTGAAATAACCTGTCATTTCCAATACATCCATATAAAAAAGTTAATGAATGAAAATAATTGGTATTCAAATAAATGCGAAAAACTTTCACATCTCTGCACTCTTGTACATAGGGGGGCTCACACGAATACATGTGTGACTGTAAGCTCACGAGTTTGGCTGCGTGAGTATGCATTCGCACGTCCTTGTGCAAATAATGTGTATTTCTGTTTGTATCCCTCTATCTATTTCAGTCTTCACAGATCGATTTGTATATTCATTCTTGAACCAAGGGATACAAAATCTGATTTTCAGGGTGTGTTCAGAAATAAATTTTATACAATACAACCTCGATCTTGCGACAGACGGACCTAAGCATTGGAGGACTCCCACATAGATATACAGGCAAACACACACACACATACACATACAAAGAAAAAAAAAATACCAAAAGATACACACATACACACACACATACAAATATATCTCTCTCTATATATATATGTGTGCATGTGTGCGTGTCAATTAGTATAATAGCAAAACTTTCCTGGCGGCCACCTGTCAGGCTTTTTAAAATACTGACATTCAATTTAAATAATATAAAACATGTTTATTTCCCCTAACTTACTTTTTTTTCTGTATCGGTTTGTATAAAAAATTGAGAAAAACAAAAAAAAAACAAAAAACAAAAACAAATAATAAACAAAAAAAAACTATGTTTGCAATTTGTAACATTTGTTTCATCTTGTTGCATTGTTGTTTGTGGCAGAAATACAAGAAATGAAAACCCATGAAGGTGAAAAAAGCAAGAGTATGGTGTAAATGTGGGCGTATACCATGTTGCAGGTGATTGCGCTGAACAAGTTTTATCCATTAGTATGATTTGAAAAGACGCATGCCAACAATTGCATTTAAAAGGAGGAAAGTTTTTTTTCGAGAGAGGGAGAGAGAGAGAGACAGACAGACAGACAGAGAGAGAGACTCCTTGCGACCCTTTTATTGGGAAGAAAGTGAGGGTTGAGTGGGGGAAAAAGTTTAAGAAAGGAAGGAGGAAACCATGAGAAAAACGCGGATGCTTAAAAAATTGAAGTTTAAAGGCGGGAACTACAGACAAATAAACCAGAAAATAATGATAGAAACGAAAGGGTTGTGTGCGACAGACGTAAGTAGACTTAAACAAGATATAAAACATATATATATATATATATATATATATATATATATATATATATATATATATATACACACACACACATATTTGGGGTCAATAGTCTCCCTTGCAAAATATTCAATGGGGAGAAGGTCACAAACACACAAGGACCACTCATAGTATCCGTTTCTCTCTCGCATCGTCCAGTCATTAAAAAGTAGCATTTTGAATCGCTTTGCATCCATATACCATACGATGCCCTGGATATACTGAGCCTACCCAAAAACAAATAGAGTGAACATTGATCAGAACTACTGGGGTGCTATGGTGAGATAACAATTCACTTTCTAATCCCTCAAACTGTTCCACGGTAAATCACTGATGATACCTAGAAAGAAATTCTACTTATAATCTAATTGAAATATCATTTGGGAAATTGCCTTGTGTTTGTTCGTGCCTGTTTGCATCGAGGAAACTCGACAACTACAGCCACTATACAGAATTGATATTCGCCAGCTATATTAGTCAGCACATAGGTTATGGTATCAAATCTGAAGACGTTTGGATCAGTTAATTCCCATATGGGGGTCTCGATTTACAACAAAATATCATAATATTCACGAGTGCAGAGAGAGAGAGAGAGAGAGAGACAGATGGACAGACAGACAGATGGGCAGACAGACAGACAGAAAGAGAGAGAGAGAAAGAGAGAGAATCTACGTTCTTTATCGATCCCTCCAATAGAAGGAGATTAAATCAAATGATAGTTTGGTGTGCGTAGGGGCATTTTACAAAAATCCTGTTGCTGTTCAAGACATCACGATGAGGAAAAAGGACAGCTTTTCATTTTTTCAAGTGAAAAGCAATTTAAAATTCTCTGACATGGAGACTTTTAATAAATACAATTTTTCATGTTAATAGGAGAAAATTAACAAAAATGTATTTCTGGTGGGACAGATCGGTTCATTAATGAAAAAAAAGTATAGAATGTCGGAAAAAAGTGCAAGAGTCCTGGTTATGGAACAGTCTTGACTGTGGGGATAGAGATTATAATCTTCATTCCCTTCTATTTTTGTCGACAAGCTTAGTCAGAAACCCGTTATCACTTGATCCTCATGAGGTAGGGAGACAAGACACGTCTACTGAATGGTAGTATTACGGCAACATGGTATGATTATGTTTCATAAAATTCCAAGAACCAACTTTCTGTTGATTGGAAGAGATAGAGATTATTTATCCATGAATTGAGGACATTTAAAAAGCTTTAATTGCTTCTCATGTTCTCTTGGAGGGACGCTCGCAATTGAGTTTTTTTCCATACCGTCTCTCCCCCTCTCTGCTGGTACTCTTAGTGCGACTACTTTTTCTGTTCTGCCTTTTTATCTTTGTCTGCCAGCTTCAAATCTCGTGTCTCCGAGATTCCATTGTTTTTATACCTATTTCAAAATTTGTTTTTTCTTCTTTCCTTTTGTTGTACGTTTATTATATGTTTGTTTCAATGATTAGTTTACTCAGCGACACCAATTCATGATAAATAATGATTTGTAATAAAGCATCTTATTGAGGCAAATGAAAGGTATAAATCAGTTTATCAGAAATAACGTTCGACCATAAATACAATGAAAATGTTTGGGGAAATATCAAGAAAATGATACCGAAATTCAGGTTTATCGCCCCTTTCAGGTCAAGGAGCCAGACCAAGTTATGGTGAACAGTGTTGTGGAAATTCCAATCACTCTACAAGGTCCGTCCAGAAAGTATGCTATCATTTTCAACCCATTTCGGTACTTTAAATAATTTGACAATATGTCAGAGGATGTTTCACTGTGCACGCATGGACAACATCCTGTGGGGTCATCAAGCTGGCAGTGAGACGCCATTGAGTGAGTATGTGTACTGTGTTACGACCTCATTAGGAATGACCGATAGAGTCATTCTTCACGTCTTGGGGATATATTTTGGTAAAATATCAGCCATATTACATGCGAGATTTTGTTTCCTGTGGATTCAGGCTTTTCTCAGAGAGATTTCAGACAGTGGATGTGATTAAAGTGGACTCAACAAGGCAGGTATCTTCGTATACTCACAGATTCTGGGGCGTCATGATATGGGCGTCGCAAATTTCTGATCGTGATTCTTGTGTTTTTGCCAACTAGTGAAAGCATCACTAACAACTTTTTATTCTACAGTTTCTCCAGTTCCAGAGTGAGGTCCTTCTATATATTGTTTCAATTTTCTACTTCCTTTTGTCCTCACTCTGTCATCTGGTGCAACACACGTATCGACGATCTTTCAAATTTTTGTTTCCTTATTTTCAACTCTCAAATCCGTCCTTCTTGCCGGGAAGGTTTTAGTTTGAATATCAAACTCCTAGAGTATTTTTTACTTAGCTAACAGCTTTCTTCTATGATGACACTAACACTTCAGCTTTTTTTTTATCCAAAGCAATCAGGATTTTATCCATCTTTTCTTTAATATTAGTCTTAATTTATGTGTTACAAGATAAAAACCAAAGGGGAGCAAGATATTCCCCTTAAATAGGTCTTTGCGAAATGTCCTTAAATTGACCAATTATGGAAGACAGGAAGAAATAGTGGGAGGATTTTCATAAAAAATCACAACATAGGAAAGATGTGGATTACAGATGTGAAGGTTTGATTTGCCCTCATACTTTCTCAGGCAATGGACCCTAGTTACCCCTGTTCTATATTATGGAGGGAGCCTATTCTCGTTTCTCATTAAGGATTCTTCGGAATACATTCATGGCAAAACAAGATTAAACTAAACTGAGTGGATGAATTTGAAGCAACTCTTCATGTAAATAGTGATATCATGCGTATGTTATTCGAAACATTATATTAAAAACTGCAGCACTATTGCTATCATTGGCTATGGGAGTAAAAAAAAAAACAACAACAAGATTTTATGTTTGTCAATAAAATTTAAAAGAGGCATGTATGTTCATCTTTCGACGCTGCATCAATTTTAATGGTAGAGGGTGATTAATGGAACAAGAGCGGTATGAACTTTTGAGGTAGATTCCAGAATTCGTTTACGATTGAGAGATATGTTTCGTTTTTTTCAATTGTATTTGTGCAATCGAACACAATATATCCGAAAGTTATAAATGGAATTTTGTGCCGTAGTGTATAATTAGCCGTGAAAGAACTTGAATTTGAGAGTGGATCCATGTGCGATAATCTCTAATACTTCATAGCGATGCTTCAAAATTATATAGTATCGTCAAAGTTTCATATTTGTTCATACGTTATCTCCAATGGTTCCCAATATATTTCACAGATATTTTCTTAAAAAGTGTAGGATTAGTGTATTTTAACGCTGAGTGCATTTAAATCCTGTGTATCAGGTAAAATTACACCCTCCTCCCCGAGAGAATATACCTTGGGTTTGAGTGGGCATTTCTCTGTTATATCCTGGGGTGTATTCTAGGCTAGTCCTGTTCATACCACTAGGTTTAAAACTGACTATTCTATATCATAACCTCATGGCCAGATTAAACTCCAAAATAACTCTACTTTTCAAGACATGGGAAATGAGCAATGAACAGGATATGCAAGACACTGACAATCATTTCAAGGACTTCCCAGGAGTTATATCATGGGACTTAAAACAAGCAATCAAATAAACAGGAAAAGGAAAAGTCCCTGGACCAGATAACATCACCATTGAATTTCTCAAAAAAGCTGGTAAGATCATCTGCAAAAAACTAGCTAATCTGTTCAATTCGTATCTAAAACAGAGTGGAGTTTCGAAAGACTGGTACCCAGCAATCATAATGCCTTTACGTAAAAGAAGAAACCCCAAAGATTTCAACAACTACAGGCCTATAAGCATCTATAGACATCTATGTTCATAAAAATTGTCACTAACCGGATCACTGAAAAACACAACCGATGCATCCTCTCAATAGTCACCTATGGATCTGAAACATGCGACATAACCAAGAGACTTACCCTAAAACTGAGAACAAAGCAATACGTTCACGAAAGAATCATTCTCAATCTCACATGGACAGCTCATTGGACAGCACGGTATGGAACAAAGAAAACGAGAGTCTGAGACATCAAAGAATCCAATAGAAAACCCAAATGAAAATGCACTAGCCATGATGCACGATTGACAGACAATAGCTGGACATTACAACCAATACCATGAATCCCCAGAGATAACATTGAAAACCAAGGCCATCAGAATACAAGATAGAAAGACGAACGAAGTTCAGAAAGTGTCTGGATCTGCAATGCCCATGACAAAAATGTCTCTCTTGAATTTTAGGGAATCCGAAGGTCGAACGACTAAAAAATGATGATATTTCGAGGACGTTAAAATCCTTCAATATTTTTTTTTTCAGCTGAAGATCCATTGTAAATTTCCTTTCAGTTGCTATTTCCCAAGATTTGCATTTGTCTGAATTAGAATCATTTCTAAGAATTATCTTTTTAAAGAAAAATAATTGAAATGTATTTTGAATAGCATGGCCAGAAAATTTTTAAATAATATTTTTTCGCAAAATGAAAAAGGAATATTTCAAGTCAATGATCATGTCGATTCATACGTATAATAAAGAATTAAAAAAAAACTTTCGTAATAATGCTATTGACGAAACGTCGGGACCAAAAATTTGAAGATGATCAAAATCATTCTCCACTATTATTCCCTGAAGTTCAGCTGAAATCTAGAAGCAGCATCTCCGTTGGTATTTGTTAATTCTGTCACTTCAACAATTTTCATTCCTGGTTTAGATTCAAAGTTTTTGAGCCATCTCTCTTGATATGAATGTTACAATGTCCACTTTATATTTTGATGTTAACACGCTGGGATTGATGAGGAGTGTAATGTGATTTAGTTGGTACTGAAGAAATGTAACGAAGAGATCAGTTTCTTTATATCAAAACCGCTTTAATCAAATTCATGCTATGTACATAAAGGATGTTTGTAATTTATGTAGGCGCCATAATCAAAGGGTAAGACAAAACTGTTGGGTATAATCTTGTCTAGGAGAACTTGCCTGTTTTATGCCCTTGGTCATAAAATTCACGAGCCCAGTATATGACTCGGATATAAAACAGGCTAGATTACTTTAGCTCTTGGTACTGGGAGTATATTTTTGGCTGTTACGCCAGTGCATGATAAGGAGCTTCTCTTATCACTGTATATTGAGTTCTTCACTACCCCCAGCTCTGCATCACTTTTGCAACTTGTTTTACTAACAAAGTAACTGTTTGCCGGCAGAAAAAGAGAAATTGATGATTAATGGAAAGAATTTTCAATTTATGATCAAGAAATAAGTTTTTATATTTTGTTTGTATTTAATCAGCACATTGCAGATTGATATTGAAAGAAGAGCAGATCGTCAACAGTCAGGAAATAAAGAAAAATGATGTTACTGATAGAAAGAATTATAATATGTATAATTGGACAGCTTTACTGATCATTTTATCAAATAGAAAAAAACATGCAGAACCAGACAGATGTGTGATTAAATTCAATGAATCTTTTACAGGCTTCAAAAACATCATAGATTTTGTTATATCATTGTTTTACTGAGTGTTCAAACGATACAACTCACACCAAAATGCATACCAATATAAAATCAATGTAAATTACATGTTGTGAAAAGCTGGAACTTACCACTCTCTTACAATAGCAATAAATTGATCACTGAGTTATCTCGCTCCAAGAGACAATGAACCATTTTCGATTGAAAATCTGCCCGCTTTGTTGAATGCATGGTGTCCAAACTTCATCTTTATGGCAAGTGAAAACACGATTTCTCGTTAAATGGTTAAAAAAGAAAAACGCCAAATAATTTTCTTTGTAATGTTTAAACAAATTGATCTTAATTCGTGCTACCGTTTGAAGAATTGCATGAATTGCTTTTATTCTGCGCTTTGTACAATTTAGAATGTTTAGCTGCAAAGAAGGGAACAGTCGTAAATAATGCACGTTTTCTCTCCTAAAGTAGTTCAATAGACACCAACAACTTTTTACAAAAAGGTTTATTCCCAGTGTAATGTGTTTTGAGAAGAGAGGAAAGCATTTCAGTCCAGAAAGTAAAAAAAAAATCGAAAAGTACATTGAGACACCATGATAGTGATCACAGTTAATTTAGCTGGATCAAAGATATCATTCCATGTGTTTTAGCAGGGTTAGTTGATTTGCGACCAAACGAAGATAAATAAACTTACCTGCATTCAAATTAAACAATGCATTTAGGATAAGTGAAACAAAATCCTATAGTTACGGTCATGTACTTGCTAGAAAACACGACGGTTAGTTTGTTCGTCTTTGATATGGTAGGGGTAATTTTCGAGATTTTATTCTAGGTTGACAATAATATTAACGGATTTTATTGCTTTCTCTCTCTCTGTTTCTCTGTCTGTCGGTCTGTCTGTCTGTTCCTCCGTCTTTCTCTCTCCAAACATACATGTACACCCAGACACTTGAAAATAGGAAGACTTTCACATATTCTGGCTTCATTCTGGATTAAACATCGACTACTCGTCCTGGTGAGGAGTATGGAAGGGTCAAAAATTTACGCAACCCTTCTGAGTAAGAGAGTCTAAGCACCTTGGAAATCAGCATTTGAGTCCAAGATTTCAACTCAAAGACTGACCACTGAAACAGATTTGTATTGTGCATAAGTAATCGAAGAATCATAAATATACAATTTTTAAATACAATCCTTGTCAAATCAGACTGTCTTATTGTCCACTCAGAATGTTACCCAACTTTTTTTTTAAAAAGTTATATATTCATGAATATAACGACATAAGCACATATTTCTAATCTGTAAAAGTGATCAGAAATTGAGGCAAGTTAAAGTCTTGGATTCGACTCTTCACCAAAAATGCGAGAGAATTGAACGATTCATTGATCACAACTTTCCTCAATTTCTCAGCTGATAATCCCCCAAATGGCATACTGCCAAAGGAATTTGGTCATGTTGCTCGGTGAGTGCTTAACCAGACCTATCTCAATGGTATAGGTCTTGTTCTCAAAGACAATGAAAAAATAAGATAAATCACGCGCTTGTAAAGTATCTTTTAATTTCAAGAACAATATTGATGGAGATCTTGTGAACAACACCTGGGCGTACTTCCTCGGTAAGGGTTTTATTGTATTTTCTGTTTATTCCCATTAAGCACAGTTATGATTACACAACCACATAAATACACTGACTAACGTAAGTATCTATATATCAATCTATCAATCAGTCTATGTATGTATGTATGCATGTATGCATGTATCTGTCTATCTATTTATCTATCTATCTATCTGTCTATCAGTGCAAATGAGGGTACAAGAATAGAAACATAAAGTACTTGTGCCCCATGAGGAAAAGAAATGATATATCAACCAATTCACTGGCTAACAGACATGCGCACATGATGATACACTCCTAAACTTACCTGAATAATGATATGGTGAACTCGCACAAATGATTCATTGTAACCTGCATGTGCCAGAATTATTATCTGAAAGATCATCAAACATTATCTAAAGAAAATATATCTTTTATCTAAAGAATAATAGCAAAATATTTTAGCATTGTTGGACCAAAATCACCATACAAACGAAAAAGAGAACTTTCTTTGAGAAAGAGAGACATAGAAAGCATTTTTAGATAATGTGTAGTGGTGAACCCACGCAAAGTCACAAGATTATTGCCACAAAAATATGATCAGGAGCGCTCAGATAAAGACTCATAGACACACGTACAAACCAAGAGAGGAGAATCTGTTGCCAACTTGGCTGGTAGCCGGGCGGGCCATTTGCGGGGCTACAATGATTCGACTTGTGTATGAATTCTGTCTAGAGAGTGTACAGTCATTTTAAAAATCTCACAAACTGCTTGCGTGGCCTTGATGTAAAATGACCACCAACCAGAACATAGCTCACAGTGCATGTGTGAATATGCACTTTACCGGGGAGTTACTCGGACAGTCGTGAGATGCCATTGACTAAGCCTTCGTGATGTGCGATATCCAACATCACGAGGACCGGGAAAAGTAATTGTTTACGTCTCATCAATTATTGTTCAGCCGAACATCGATTCACTCAGGTCTGTCAGCCCTGCCAGATTTAGTTCCATGCTAATCCAAGGTCTTTTTCAAATGAACATGATTGACAGAACGCAATGATATAGACGATGGCTATCCCGAAGGAGAGGTTTGCAGATCCTTTAATTTTTCTAAGTAAATGAGACGCTGAGATAAATATGTTGCGTCATAAGGGGGCTAAAGCGATTATGTCTCCGGTGTGTTATTTTTTTTTCGTTATTATCGAATTGCTGGATATTTTCCAGACATACTTCATATATATGAGTGGAAGTACAATTACAAGCGCCAAAAGAATGATATTTAAAAAAGTTTGTATTTTCGTTATTTTTAGAGCTGAAATACTACTTCCTCTTACTTTTGAAGCTCGATCACTGTTTATTATCTTCAAAGTCCTAGCTTAAATGAAAACTCAGCATTGTAGCTTTGGTAATTATGAAAATATTAACTTAGAAAATGATAAATCTGATGCGGTGTTGTCCAAATGATTAAGATCACAGAAAATGGAATCAGCGAACCTAGTTCAAATTCTTACTCGGTAAGTGAAGGATTACTTTGTCAATACAATTGCCGTGTCAATTCTTTTTCAGAGAGGATATACGCGTTACTAAATGACTCAAAAGATTTTTGAATGGTCATTAAATACCAGCATTGTACTACAAAAATCTATTACCTCCTGAAATGGATTTTTCATGGTTCTTTCTATTTATTTAATCTGCCATTGTGTTTGTCAAAACACACCGATGAAAACAGATGTATGTATAGAATGTGTGTAATATACCATAACTATGGTACATGCATATGCAGATACGATAATCGGTTTTGATTTAGAATACACATCAAGTACATTCGATTTTGATCACAGAAGTTGGAAAAAAACATCACTCGAAATATAAATATGAGATTATCAAAAAATATTATTGATTACATTTTGAATTGCCTGAATTACATTTTCTTGATAATAACTGACAATGGTTTAAAAATTGAAACTTTAAAACCCTCGATTTTTGAAAATTTTCGACAAAATTTCGATCGAGTTAATGAGAAGTTTGCATACAAATAAGAATAACTAAGTGAAAAGTTAAAAAGACAGAGTTTGACAGTTATTATATCAATATCAATATCAATATCAATATATATATATATATATATATATATATATATATGCATGTGTATACATATTAACACTCCCACACATACACATATATAATTGTATAAGATATATATACATATATATATATATATGTATGTATCTTCAAGAATATATATTTCTATGATATATATGTCTTTGCGTGTGTGTGTGTGTGTGTATGTGTGTGTGTGTGTGTGTGCATGTTTATATGCATGCCTGTGTACATATGCATTCATACAAAGGTATATCTATGTACCTATTCATTGATTCATCATGCACATGTATTTGAAAGGTCGGGCATTTTGTATACATTCGTATTTACAAGGGTTGATGCGGTCACTCAGCGCACGTAAAATATCAACAGTCAGCTCACGGAGCAAACAGATATTCTTTGCAATATATGCCAGAATGAATATTCAGGTCATCCTGTAACAGTACAAAACGGTATTTTACTTAATAGCCTATGCTTTATCACAGTATCTGCTGAACCAAAGACCTGCTCAACAACGTACAGGTTTTATGTACCAAGTGTATCATATTTATACAAAACAAATACGTGCACTCAATCTTTTGGATAGTCACACATATATGTATACATGTACGTTTTATTCGGTGTACATAGAACATATTTGTACCACAATTGGCTGTTTTTTTTTCGTTTTTTTTTTTGCTTAACAATGTATACGTCTTATGAAGTTTTGGAGAAAACTAACATGATAAGGCACTTTTGGGAAAAAAGCATGAAAATTTGAACATTGTCAGTAAGTACCATAACATTAATTTTCAGATGTGGATGGGTGTCAGTTTTGGCACCTGAGGATTGTAAGGGGTCAAATTCATGATGACCACCAGACAACCTCAAATAATGTTTAAATGCGTTTAATTTGGGAATCAAACAGCGCAAAAACACTTAAGGTGACATGTCAAACTAAGTTGGTAATATCCATCATTTGACAATACTTTTGAGCACATTAAAATTTTTAAATAAAAAGACATTTTTTGTAAATACATTTAGTAATAGGCAGCATGTCGATCATGTTACAACTGATATCTTGCTGAAAAACATAGGTGTACAATAGATTTGAAAAAAACTCATTGCCAATGTTTCCAACAATTAACAGACTAAAATCTATGACGTCATCATTTGAAATTATTTTCACCTTTGTCGCCTTGTCGACTGTTTTTTATAGAACCAAAACCGAATCTATAAAATGCACATCACTTCCAAATTCACCCAAGACGCTTTTTTTTTACAAAAAGTTTTTATAGTATGAGACGTGTTCGATAGAAAATCAAAATTCTGGCACAGATTAGACAGTGTTAAAGAATGATTGCCGAGGATAATGTCCAAGATGGCCACCCAAAAATCATTGCCCATTACTCGTCTCTGATCAACACGAGGCGAGTTCACTTAACGGTTTTTAGTAGTTTAATAGGTTTAGATGAAGCTGAGACGATATGAATTCAAAGTTGGCGTTCAAGATGGCCTTCGAATTACCT
Organism: Thysanoteuthis rhombus; assembly: GCA_963457665.1. Taxonomy (NCBI): domain Eukaryota; kingdom Metazoa; phylum Mollusca; class Cephalopoda; order Oegopsida; family Thysanoteuthidae; genus Thysanoteuthis; species Thysanoteuthis major. The sequence goes on from OY735201.1 coordinate 25,845,330, forward strand.
GTTCATTGTCCCCCTCTTCTTTCTATCTTTCTATCTCTCTCTTTCTCTCTCTCTTTCTCTCTCTCTTCCTCTCTCTCTCTCTCTTTCTCCATATATTATCCATATAGGAAAACTTTACCACATTTTGACCTCTTCAAATTTATTATTTTTTAGATGGCATCCAAAATGACGTTGAGATCGTTAATTATTCTTCCGTGCAAATTTTCTCAACAGATCATTTACTGTCTGTTTCAGTCGATAACATGTATCCAAGATGACCGCCAAATAATCATAAAGACCGTTTCACGTTCATATTTCATCTTGAGTTTTCCCAACATTTTTTGTGGTGATTATTTATTCTTTTTTACATGAAGCCAAATGATGCGTCAGTCAATTTGGACGCTATTGCAAGACTTATATACCTTCAATTGAGTTAAACTTTGGTGACATACCCCATTTTACGTTGCATAACACGTTTTCAAAATTAAGATACGATAAACAATAAACGAGCGATGAGCATTCCTGCAACTTTTATGCACCCAAGTAAGTGAGAGATGAGGAAATATATTAAAAATCTGAAAATCAATGCTTTGGGACATACTAATTCCTGCTTTTACCAAAAAGTACAAAAGCGATGATTATTTGAGAGCTCATGAGTTGTAGTAATACGTAATATTGTAATACGATACTCGTATTTTTTCGGAGTGTCAACTGTAATTGCTTTCACTCCTAGAAACTTTAAAGCATAAAATAACTTTTTTTCGAAACAAAGCATTGTGCAATTCTATTATTTCTCATAGAATATTAAACAAACAGAACAGATTATTTATGACAAAACTCAAAAACGTTGACTGAAATATGAATATGCTGCTGTTCAAAAATGAGTAAAAGTTTATCAGTTTATTATATTCGAAAGATGAATGATAGTCGACATGAGTGTATGCTGTCGCCCCCTATGCTGGCTTTGGCTTCATCTATCCCTGCCTGGTTTCCATATATCACGAGTTTCTTTGTTTTGGCTCGGTCAAGTTTCCAGAATGTCAAATGGACTGAAAGGCAACAAGCCAGTCACAGAAATTGATCTTGTGATCTACTGTATTTCACAACGAATAAGATGAATTTTACTGGCGTACTTCAGATGAAAAAAAACATTCTTCCCCCCCCCCCGATCTCCATAGCAACCCGCACTATTGGTTCATTTTAACGCTCTCATGTATTTTTTTCATATCATTTGCCAAGCGCAATAACGTTAGTAAACAACTGATAAAGCGTCCGTCTACCAAAACAGAAGTTAGAAAAAAGTGCATGGTCTATATCGTTAAGTATCGTAGATATTAGGTCAATCTGACTTTTGGGAAGTAGGTATACAGGAACATCTCCATTAGTAGAGATTGAACATGTTCAAACCGAAATTGAGACATAGGTATACCCTCTACCATTGCATACCGATCCCGATCAGTCCAAAGTGACCCCACTGTATACTGAGTTATTTTGCCCATAGGTTCGGGAGGTATGGATTCATGCCTTCCCGAAGAACATTAGTGCAAAATAAACACAGGCTTAATCGGAGTTTGAACATCGCTCTCCCTCTCAATTTTCTTAACTGTTAACCGCTGGATCTCCCCACACAACTATTATCTTGGCCAAGCAGCCTGAAATTCTAGACAACATTCGAACACTTCCCGTAAAATAAAGGTGAAAAAAGAAATAAAAGATCCCCACAGTGTGATATACTCTTGAGACGATAAAACCCAAATGACGTTTATATATATTAGAATCCTACGTGACGTATACATGATATTCCTCGGGTATTATCAAATGACCGAAAAGAATTCAACTGAACATTTGTATTATCGGTCATTGGATTGTGACGTATGGGTTTTCATAGCGATCACCCTTAGGGCATGACATCCAGTATGTGCACGCATGCGCAATTCACGGGTGTTCTTTTGTCTGCTTGCCATAATGGCAGGCGTTTTATTTTGTGTTGTTTGTATTTGGTAGAAATCGATAAGGTTCATTTATGAATATGCGATAATCATTTGGATCCCGGTCAATATGCTTACATTATACCTACCATGTTCACAATCCATTATTTTCTTTCTTAACACATTTACCACCTACTGATATATATATATATATATATATATATATATATATATATATATATATATATATATATATATATATATATATATGTATATATATATATATATATGTATATATATATATATATATATATATATGTGTGCGTGTGTGTGTGTATATATATATATATAAGTGTTTGTGTGTGTGTGTGTCAGTGTGTGTGTGTATGTGAGTGAATGTGTATGGAAGGATGTTTGTTATTATCGGATTGTGAAAGAGTGATTTCATAAGACGCTCTTGAACTTTCAGTCAAATCATAAAATCCTTAGTTTCAGAATGATGGTCAACGGTCTTATGATGCTATGCATAACTACTGTAATGAGTTCGATCCTCACTTGTATCACAGATGTCGTGGCCTTGATTTTAAAAAAAGATTAAACTTGGTAAATAAGTATATTTTGCTTCAGTTATACGCGAAAGCCACAATAATGGCCCACCTAGTGGGATTCTGACTCAATACAATATCAATCGTCGGCATCACAAGCATGTCGATGTTTTTTAAACTTGGCTTCCATGCAACCTATCTTTGAATGAGAAATTTGAAATATGAACTCTTGCCTACTGAAAAAAGAACAACTAAAAGAAATTATAAAACAAAAACAAAAGAAATAAAATAGTGCTAAAATGCTGGCACTGCTCAAAATTCCTATTGACATACAAAGCTTAATAACCAACATATAGCTAGATTTAAAATGACTAGCATGGATATCTCATTCACGTACCAACCTCAGAGGACATTCCAATCAATATAATTAGATTGGACATCACCATACCCCTTGGTTTGCAATTCACAACCACCTGCAGACGTACACTAACCCATTAAATGAAAATCTATATAGCAAGCAATAGCCAACCAGTGGACAAAAACAAATGAAGACCCTACCACCAACAATAGTAAACTTTCCCCCAAGAAATGTCCTAAACAGTATCCGAAATAGACCAAATCATCTGCCTGATGAAGCCAACACAGGGCAAAAACTTAAACGTGTTTTTGTAGTGAATCCTTTTATACTCTTACGCTATTGACACCGCCTAAATATGAACACCAACTGAAGAACCAAAATTTGCTTTCACGGAAATCAAGGAAAGGTTTTAAAGTTAAATATATTGAGAAGAAAGGTTGACGAATTTTATTTCTGTTGAAAATCTAACTATAATGCTAAATTGGGCCCTCTCCCTATTCAGTTCTACGGGTTTAAAAGTGTAGAAGAACATTAGTCCTTTATGAGGTTAAAGGTGAGGGGAGTGTGTGCGTGTGTGTATGTTTGTATAGATAGGTCAACTGTAAACACAAAAACTAGTCGATTGACGTGAAGTTTTAAAGGTCCTCTTTGGTTAAAGATACTGTTTGTTCATTGCACCATAAACAGAGATTTGAGAATTTAATAAATAAACGCATTAAAAATCGTTTGATATTCTGCCTCATATCCTTAAGTATTCTCAGTTTCGCCTGGGAATCATTATGGCCTGCAATAAACATTAAGTGAGATCATTCAAAAGTGTATACAAAGAATTGAGGTGAAATTCTAATGGAGTTTCAGTTACAAGTTCAGTATCATATCTCCAACATTCAAAATAATCAAAACAAGTAGTGTAGGGTTTTGCTGAAGGAAAGAGTTGATCATTTACTTCGATACGCCATGAATTTTATTCGAACGTTGACGGAATCAACAGATGTTTTTCAAATGCGTGTGGTTACGAAATCCCTTACGACAAATTTAAATGTAATTGGAGAATCATCGACATATTAAATACGCACGAAGAGCATTAAAAAGCCATTAGCATTGCAGGGGATTTTGATAAAACTCTTTTGCTACAAACAGTCAATGTTAAACTCGAATCTGTCAATAGACATGTTTTCCCAATATTAAATTACCACCATTGCTGAACTACAAGACGCATGATTTGGGGACTACCACGCTCAGCCGGGCAACATTAGACGCATTGTATTGCAAGTATCAGAGTTTTTATTTAAATCTGCGTCCTATACGCCAGCACATACGGTACATATTCGCGATTTTCATTTGGAAATATTCGAGATTTTCAATTTGAAAAGAGCATTAACATTTGTTAAGTACTTTTTGTATATGTAAGCAAGAGTTCGAATTGTTTTAGATCTGTTTCCAAAGAAAAGACTAATTCCCTTCAACAAATTTTGCTACTCCATCATCATCATTATCATCATCATCATCATCATCATGTATCTTGCTGGCCTCTGTAATGCATGTGATCACTTGGGGTCCATGTTGCGGGTTGTGGTGTCCATTGATCGTCCATCATTCTTGCAACATGACAAGCCCATTGCTATATGGGTTTTTGATCGATTCTCTGATATTCCCGACTCGAGTTTTTCCTCTAATAAACTTGTACAGTCCTGTGATCTCCGAATGGGAGGTTGAGCTGTGTCTGTTATGAGCACATTGTATGGTTCTCAGTTTACAGACCAATCTCTTGGTTAGGTTCAGCTCCATAGGTCACCATCGGTAGTATGCAATGGTTGTATACTTTTCTTTTCGGAGCTAATGTTTTTTTTCTTGTTCTTGAAGGTTAAATCTGCTCTGCCATATGCTTGCCATGTTAGAATGATCTCTTGCTTCCGAGTATATCATGGAGATTTGTTGTCCTTGGCAGATGTAGTGGTTGACCTTCTCCCGTTGTGCAATTTTGATTTTGCTTGTTATATGATTGTTTTCGATATGATTGTTGACCTCTGCTTAGATGATTTTTGTTGAGGCAGACATTTTTGCTTTCTTCATTTAGTTAATCTAGCATTAGATAGCGGTCGTGAAGGTTTTCTGCCGAAAAGACGATGTCGTTTGCAAATCTGAAATTACTCAGAAACTAGCCGGCTATTCTGATTCCTTTTTTCGGGTGAATGTAAGACTTAGCAACATATGAATCAGAAATTTCACTCATTCTGTTTCTTGAGATTTGCAATACTATTTAATCACTGTCCCACCGCAGCGATATGTGACACAGGGTCAAGCTTAATGTGGGAAAAAATAGGTGCATACCTTCCAAAAATGGCTCCAGCCGACAGGGAAAAACCCTGCAGCTGGGCCGAGTAATAATGGGAGAGCCTAAGGACGAGTCCAAAGGCTCCCCAATGCGCTTAGCAAACGCAGCCTCAGCATAACCTCATTGGCTAACGTTTGCACCGGCGCACTCGGTCTTTGATGCACCACAATCTCCGACCCATTCGACGGCAAGTGTCAGTACCTACTCCTCGGTCTATGCCGTGGAGCAGATACTACACTACCGACGAAAAGGCCAGAGAAAGGTGTAATTGCACATCGACATGATATGCAATATTGAGATTTGCAATGACTGGATACTGTCCTGGCAGAATTTCATATATATATATATACATATTAGAGTGTGTGTGTGTGTGTGTTGCTATGTGTATGCGTGTATATGAAAATGTCACTGTCTTAATGATTTGCACTTAAAATCGTACACTGTTGTACTGTGATAAGGCTCAATGCTTAAAGCAGCTGGCAGCCATACTGCTCGGACATTCTACTGACTATCCACGTCCTATGGTTTGACTGTAAGTTAGCCATACACTTGGAATATTCTTGCTAAGTCGAAACCTGAAAGCCAGCTCGGGTATCTGTCACGATAAAGACTAATATCATACCTATGACCCAGAAGTCCTACTCCCAATTGAGCCAACCCAGTGTTCCATAGAGTACAAACCTTTTGTTTAAAGAGTAGAGTAAGTCTTGGACAAGTTGCCCGAGGGTTATTCCGCACATAAGATCCCACTGCAATGGAAAAGGATTCCAAAATTCTTTCTATGAGAAGCCAAGCCAATATATGCATGCATGTATGAATTAAATACCTTTCCTTATACACAGAAGAAACAGTTGATCGTAAGGATACACGTATTCATTAATTTAATCTTCCCGGCAGATATACGCTAAATCTGGTTAAATGCCCAATAGGGCAACAGGAAACCTGTCAGGTCTTTATTACGTGAAATGCAAATGAAGGCAGATTGCCTGCTGTATGTTATATCAGCTGCTTGGCCATGTTATTTTTCAATATCGTCCAAACGGTGGAAGAACCAATTTTGCTGTCACGAATTTGTAAACTGTTGTGCTAACTTCTTGCAGCGGAAACGTAAACTTAACGAAACTAACGGTGGGAAATTTACGAATATTCATTCGGTCTCTGTCTAGAGAATTTGATCGATCAACTGATTTTCGGATCAAATGTAATAGTTTGTAGTGAATGAGATTTCTTTTAATCATATGTAACAAATAAGGCTGGTTACTTGATAGGGCAGAATTTTGCCTCTATAGATGATCATGAGCTACGTCTATGGTGGCTCCTTGGAGAGTACACTGTCATTTGTCCTCCATGGAATAGTATTATAGTGGAAAAGACCTAGTGCACAGTCGTGTCCAAGTTTATCATACGGTGAGAGGGCATAAGATAAAACAACGGCAAAACAATCATCTCTCTGCATACGGTACCTGATAACACCCCACAAACGATGACTGACCAGGCTTGACATCGCTTAAATTTGATGATCAAAGGACCACTAGCTTCCTTGAGCTTATCTAATCGATCTAATATGAGCTTGGAAACACAAGAAAAACAGGACCAAGTAGTCATTCAATAGGAAGGCAAAGTTACGAACAAGTTTAGACGGAACACACACACACACACACACACACACACACATACACGCACGAACATACGCACGCACAGACTTATGTATATATATATAGAGATACAAAGATACAAAGATATATATATATATATATATATATATATATATATATATATATATATATATATGAAATATTGCGTATATTATTCTTGCATATACTAGAATAAACATGATATATGTATAATATATGTATATATATGTATTTAAAATATATCTGGTGTATTATACCATACATTGATTTCATATGTAGTATGTTATGAATATATATATATATATATATATATATATATATATATATATATATGAGTGTGTGTGTGTGAGGGTGCTATTTATATATTTGTGTGTATTTATATATATATATATATATATATATATATATATATATATATATATATATATATATACGTATATATTATACACGGTATCATGTATATATTATGTATATATATAATTTGGTATATATGGAAAATATGTGTGATATAAAACATACATAACTCATTATTTTCAGATATATTATTCATATATTTATCATATGTATCCATACATAGATTCGTCCATAGATATATATAACCAATACGTCCTCCAGATTTTTACCATTGGGGTTGGAACATGTAATCTAAGTAAAAAATTGACCCTCAAACTGATTAACATGCAATGTGCACATATGAAAATCATGACCAACATTACATGGATACAATACATCGAAGAAATGCAGCGTAAGAAAAAAATCGAACCAAGTCGGAAATGGCAATGTTTTGGTCATGTTTTTAGAACGACAAACAGACGTTGGACATCATAAACTTGATCTCAAAACACCATAAGCTGAACTGTGGCTGACAAGGGATTAAATGGCGTGACGAACTGGACAAATTCAGAAAGTAATAGCTCCGTGACACCCATGGTAAAGCAGATCTGGATTGTTTCATATAGAATAAACTTGGTGCTCACAACTTCAGTTCCACCTTGTTATGGTAGTATTGCAGCTCGCGTAATTAGTAAGCATGGCACAATTTTTCGTCCATCAGACTTCATTCAGGGCACAATCAACCTAATTAACCAAACACTTCATTAAAGTTCAATTGAAACTTTCCATGAAAGAAGTATACTTGACTGATTTGCTTGAATTTCTAGCTCTCAGAGTGGTTTCACTTCAAAAAAAAAAAATTATATGCCCAATACAAATGTAGCAGTAATCACAATCAGTCGGTATAAAGGATTTTGACCATGCAGCAGCTAGGATTGAATTTCTTTATTTTTTCAAGTTTTTGAGGAAGCAATGAACACGGTTATATATATATATATATATATATATATATATATATATATATATATATACCAAGAGTTGTCATTGGAGATAACAACGGGGACTCAATAAATAACGATTTTTCTTTCAATTTGGAAAACATTTATCAAAGTCAACTAGTGCCATTTGATATTTTGGGAATACCGAACAAAGAATTGCAGTCCATGAAACAAAAGGTCATTGCTAAAGCTGCTGTTGACATTTACTTCGGGCAGTACTGAGCGTTTGTACATTTGAAGTCGTAAAGAGGAACTTTACTCGGAGTCCAACATGCACGACATTGTACACGTATGCATAAACGCACTTGATCAGCCGCATGGAATGACCCTCAAATTGAACTTGGAAAACATAAAATAACACTGATATTCCTAAAACAGCCGATAATGAATTCAAACGTAAAGCCACCACGGTACCGTTTTCATCATATCATTAGATGTCATCTGAGTAGACCTAATAACATAATTTATATAGGTACATGTTTACAGGGTGGTGCAAATGTCTAGAACCATAGTTGATTCATGATGACAACAAGATTTAGGATAAAATGAAATGTAATTAGCCATACTCCAATAATTGGAGCATTTCTATATCAATACATTTTTGTCAACAGCTAACACCGAAACTTTCATCATATATAATTCGTATTTTTTATTTATTTATTTTGTCCTAAAGAAACAGTCGCGTATTATCCATGGGAACATATTCGTACATGATTATACCTAAAGGATACTGCAATATTCATTTGAAATTGAAAATCAATGGGGGATGCTGATTATCTAGTGCAGATAATTATACATGGTGACAATATATTTATCAATACGGTTATATTCATTCTTATAGCGCAGATTCCTGTTATGATGTCATCCTTAGCACATGCATAGTTCGTGATCTGTCAGGACAAACCATCGAATCAAACGATTCACGTATAACCTTTATTTGTTTCTCCTAATAAGATAATTCGAGAAAACAAGTGTGTGAACACTAATCGATGTCATAATTTGAAAGTCCTGTTGAAACTATTTTATCTACGCTTTGTCAATGATTGATCCATGATATGATATTCTTTAAGAATATTATATTTTCCCCGCATTAAACTGCTGATTTGGGCAGTTTTCAGCAACAATGTATATATATATATATATATATATATATATATATATATATATATATGATCCGACAGAATGAATATAAATCGCGTTATATTATATCAAAACTACCTTGAATGATCTCCCATTATCACATAGTGGGTGAACATTCATCTTAAACAACTTTTAATGAATGAACAATTAGTTAAAATGGGGTACTGCAGAAATTGAATCTGCATCGTGTACAGCAGCCGCTGCAACATTGCGTTGCTCTTGGCATAGACTTGAATTGCTGCCGATAATGCAAAGGCCCAAATAACTGTTTATGTTGTTTACGATATATATATATATATATATATATATATATATATATATATATAGTGTACATAGATTCAGTTTTCATGGCATGAAACTCAGTCATCGTTCAGAAGTGGATTCTTTAGGAACACCTATCAGCATATCATTATTAGGATATAGCTGTGATCTTGACCTTTATTCAAAAATTCCCATCAAGATACGTAGGCTAGTTTTTGTGCTATATGTACCAGAACGAAGGTATGACACTTGTGCATATTCTTTTAGCTTCCAAATCGAAAAATGAATATCATTGAAGTATCATGTGTTCGTGTGGAACTACCATTAGAATATCATATATATATATATATATGTGTGTGTGTGTGCGTGTGTTTGTGTGTATGTGTGTGTGTGTATGTGTGTATCACGCTGTACTTGCATGCATTTGAGGCTGAGGAAATACAAAATGTTAGCCGAATGAGAACGAAAAATGATGAATTTATGTGGTCATTATATCCGTAAAATCTTCCTCTGTCCTTTAATACATTTGTAATACTGTTAATTCTTTTGTCCCAATGATTATTTCTGTTCCTCAATTATGATTATAGCTTCATTTCATTTGTACAAGCACTTGACCTTACTTGCTTGATCTGAATATACCAACTTCTTTGCACAATTCAGAGTGTTCAGAATAACCCCACTATTTTGGGATATAATACTCATTTTTCCCCAAAATTTAAAATCTAATGTTATAGTCCTAAACGACCATACAGAGGAAGTCTGTCTTCCATGGAAACTTTTAGTCATGTTTGGTTCTAATAAATCAATTTCCTATAAGTTACAGCGCAAAAAAAAATATAGCAATTAGTTCTACAGCACCATACGTTATGTACGGATCTGGTACTCCTCCAGTATGACAGAAAACTAATAAAGTTCGGTGATACTGTGGAAAAAACATATGTGTGTTTGAATCATTTTAAATTGCCTCATATTATACAAAAACCTTATTTTGAAATGATCATCTGTTATCACCCGGTGAATGTACCATTTCGCCCAAACAATATAAAAGACATCAACTATTAAAAAATATGGGGCTGCTGCAGGAATGGAACCAATCATCATTAATTGTTTAATTCATTTTAAATTAGAGTTCCTGTATTGTATAACAAAATTTATAAAATTTTTGCCTATTCCTAAATATCATTTCACACATATATATATATATATATATATATATATATATATATATATATATATATATATATATATATATGTGTGTAATGTGTATGTATACATATATGTACATATTTGCCTAAGTTTGTTTAGTTGATTGACTGGTTGTTTGTTTTTTGTCTCGGAATAAGTCTATTTTCCAACGATTCTCCACCATTTCGGGAACGGAAGTCCCTCTGGACCTCACAATGATGCATGGGCACAGAAATCCCGGCTCTAGGTTGATATCAGATAAAACTTCCAAGTATTTCTGTGTATGGATATTTTTATTTCCTGGAAGCGAAGAATCAATGGACGTAATTCTATTCCTGTATTAGGATGTTTCAAGATTTTTTCATCTAAAAGATTTTCAATAAGGGAGGGTTGAAAAGTCAACATATCATAGCACGATGAGTGGATGCTAACCACGAGCTATCATGTCCAATCTTTCCAAAAATGATTGCATTCTATTCCTAGGTTTGTTTTTTTTTTGCACCTAAATCAATCAATTCTGTATTTTTTCGAATAATACAACCCCCCCCCCCCAACCATGTTTTTTGTGACCAATCTTTTCTGTTATCCTGCAATTTTTTTTTATACATATTTTGACTTAGGTTCACTAGTGAGAAATGCTACGAAGAATAATTAAAGAATATCACATAACAGTCCTTCAGAATTTTCTGTTTCATTGTTTGGTCTTACGTCAACTTATCAGATATCCCTATTTAGGTTCGTTTCACTTAATTTTATATGTTTTCATATGTACATAGAATATTGTTATTTGGGTTCCATCATTTGCATTCTATTTTTTTTACGTGTTTTTTTTTACCTTTTTCGCATAGTGTTACATATAAGAAAGGTCAGGTTTTGATTATATTAGAATGTCTAGACATCGGATATTGCTATTTGGGTTTAATGTTTTTACTTAATTTCACATATAAAAAGCCACGTGCAATAATTACAATTTTGGAACATATGAAGCGATATAATCAACGTTGATAATTCTTTTTGATGATTTTGGACTCAATTTTACATGTGAAAAATCCACGTGCAATAATTGGGAAATTGAAATACGAAGACATTATTACGTCTAGACATTAGATATTGCTATTTACGTTACATTTTTGAATGATTATTCATTCGATTTTACGCATAGAAGTGGCAACGTTTTAATCACATTCTTCTCGTTTTTAAATTAATTTTTTTAGTAAGTTTTGGGACACTATTTGTTTTTCTTGGGATAGTCTCCTAAGATTGCTGGAGTGAATGTGATATTTTCATGATCCTCTTATAACCAGGTGCATGTCAGATGTTCACGAGGTGGAGTAAGCAGACAGTTTTTTTTTCTCTGTTCACCAATTCACACAGAAAAGAGATGTTATCTATTAACGAGCTGATAAAACGAATCGTTACCATAATTTCTGTTTAACGTTTTGGATGAAAATTTAGATTTATCCTTGATGAGACAAAGTTTTAAAAAAAGAGAAAGCCCGGTTGAAAAAGACAAAACAATTACAACAGTCTAAAAAGTTTGATGCATCATAGCAGCCTAGAAAATATCAACGTCAGAGACGTATGTGAATTCAAATGGAAGCATGCATATCTTACGTACAATCATTTACAAAAATCAATAATAAAAAAATACTTTTATATATTTGACACCTAAACAACGCTATGTACCTCAGCTAATATATATATATATATATATATATATATATATATATATATATATATATATATATATATATGTATATATATATATATATATGTATCAAATCACTGATGCAATATAACGTAATATGGTATTATTATAATGCAATATACAATGAATTATGAGTTCATTTCTTACAATGCCCGATACATTCAATTTCAAATATTGAGCCGTTTCCGAATGGTCCTTGAGATATAGTACAATGGGGATTCACTACAACTACGTTTATCTCTTTACTTTGTCTAGGTTCCTTCTCCTTTGGTTTGGCTGAAGAGGTGCAGAGAGAGTAGAAACATAAATGTAGTTATGTAGCAAATCCCCTGTATTTCATAAAGTAATCGGTACATCTAACTATAAACATCAGGTTGATTTAATTCAGAGGCAAAAATATTATGGAGATTTTTTACACAAATATGTCCATGTTTCTGCCCTGTTTGGGCTTCTTGGATATAAACGCAGACAGACAGACAAACAGATATATATATATATATATATATATATATATATATATATATATATATATATATATATATATATATATATATATATATGAACAAAGTGAGATTGAAATGTACATACTGTTATAGATACGATCATACTGAAATAGATAGATAGAATGAATGAGAATGAATTTGGTAGCACACAGGGTGACAGGATCATGCCGGTGAGGGAACATAAAATCAATGCAGCATCAATTACACAGAGTCAAGATCGAAAAAAGTGACTGTCATAATCGAATGTCTTACATTCCCTTTGTTCATTTCCTTTCTGACCTCTGCACTTGAACATTCTGAAGACTGCCTGAGTAGACCTAACAACGTTGATGCTGACTCCCATACACGAGACTTAGCCAATGTCGTAGCGTTTTCGAGATGATAGACAATACTGGATCAATCTCCGAGGGAAGACAGACGGATGACAGCTGTATATAGGGAGCAGACAGGTCGAATGTCGAAAGCTTTACGTAGAAGTGGAGCAGAGTAAGAGGCTTTGAAATGAAACTGCTTCATCGACTCGACAGAGAAAAGATATATGCCATCTATAATTACAAGAAATGCTCGTTTTATAATGGGGTTATGATGTATATGAACTAAAGATATACTGGTTATTTTTAGACTCTAGTGTAACTGAATGCTAAGTGTGTTGAATTAAGATCCTGTCAAACTACAAAACTTTAACAAGAAAAATTCTCACCAAAATCAGGGAAGTAAAGTAATGTTTGAAATTCATATCACTACCATGAATTGAACAAACCACAAAGTATTGCCAGGAGACTGTCTTACTGTCATAAGCAAAATTGACTATCTTACATATTGACAAAAAATAATTCTGCACATACGCAAGGGCTTATTTCAGTTTGATATGGTGATTTGCTATTTCGATCGTTTCAACCACTCTACCATCGATATGACCAAGAGAGCCCGGCATTTTTCTATCGCTATTTGCACGGAAAGTTTTTAAAGGAAAACTATCACTTGCTTCCACCAATTCGAGATTTTTCCGTCAGAACACGATTTGTTTTCACTGCTAAATCCCATCCTCTCGCTCTGACAATTGTACTCGTTGCAATCCCGAATCAAGCAGCTTCTTCCCCCGCACTACTGTTCTGGGAAACAAATTTCCCCTATAGTGCTTGCCTGAGAGATATAATACTTGCCCCCTTGAATCCATAGATGGAAACATCTTGCAAACCTATCAATAAATCAACCCGACCCCATAGATAGGCCCCAGGGCTTTGAATAGTTAGATAAAAAAAATGAACACATTTATATAAAATCATGCATTTTTTATAATCTGTTATTTATTGTGACCGAGCAGGTCACAGGACCTTCATATCTTGAAGGCCATTAAAGATAAAAAAGATGCAGTTCTTACCATTCGATGAGACCTATTACTAAGATTTATTTGGATCTAGAAAAAATAATGCGACCTGACCCAGTCCGGCCCGTCACGCTTTTGAAGCTCAATAACTATGGACAGTAGTCAGAGTAGAAAGATTGTATCTCCATCGATCGGTTTCCCATCCTTTCAAGATTTATCACATATCAAACAAATGTGGTTGTCTATAGAAATTTTGGAATCATAGAGTGTTTTTTTTTAAGTAATTTTCTGTTTTCCTTGCTTCCACGGATGTGAAATACGCTAGCCATGCACGTCTCAAGATGTAATGTATTTTATGACGAAAATTCAATTCAATTCAATTCTAGTCTGGTATGTATAAATATTTTCTGAATATCCTTTCGTGGCATTCATCGTGCAAACAAACAGGGTTGTCAAGGTTGGTTATCAGTAACAACTTGGTCGACGTTTAAAAGCTGCAGGGCACTTATTTTCAATCATATTTTTCCTACTGTAATTCTACCCTTATAATATATGAGACAATCTAAAGAAGAACATGTTGAAGGGAAGTGTAACTCTCTTCTTCATCTCGGTATCTTGAATTGAACCAATACTCGAAAAAATGCTCTTTTGTGTGATTTGTTTAAAAATTATCGCTGCAAGACACACACACACACACACATACGCTCTCTCTCTCTCTCTCTCTCTCACACACACACACACACACACACACACACACACATATATATATATATATATATATATATATATATATATATATATATATATATATATATATATATATACTTGTATATATTTGAATTTCTCCGTTATATACTCAAATGAGAATGATGTAGTCATCTTTCTCAGTTTAAATCAAAGTGAAAGTGTAGTTTGAGCTTGCATTTACGTTCCATACATATTTAAACTATTACCTAGCATGAATTAGTGAGTAATTGAAAGTTATATCAATTAGTGATTGAAACACAGCATCGAATTGAATGTTTTCATCGAATATTTTTCAAGACATTTCTTCTTGAATTTGATGCACATTCAATCAATTAGATTTTCGAACCACACACGCACACACACAAAAAAAAGTATCAGGAAAAACTTACTTAATGTTTAGCAAGGGTTTTTCTATTCAGAAGGGTACTATATTGCTGAATTCGGTTCTTAATTCCTGCCATTTATATGGAAATTGGTCTTGGGGGATCAATGTTGTCAGTCGTGATGTCCATCGATTGTCTGCTATTCTTGCAACATGGCCAGCCCATCGCCATTTGAAATTTTTAATGGATTCTATGATGTCCCTAAGTCTTGTCTTTTCTCGGATGTACTGTGCTGTCTTGTGGTCTCTCTATGCGAGGCCTAGCATTATTCTCTCATGTGCACGTTGCATAGTTCTCAATTTGCGGGTCTGTCTCTTGGTTAGGTTCCATGTTTCAGCTCCTTAAGTGACTATTGGGAGGATGCATTGGTTATACACCCTTCTCTTTAGGATTAGTGGGATCTTATTATTTTTGAAGGTTGAGCTAGCTCTGCCGAGACCATATGCGCAACCGAAGCCGGCAAAATATTAGATGGAGAGACGAGCTTGACAGGTTCAGGAAGTACTGGCTCCGCGACGCTTATGATAGGGAAGTGTGGCAGATCCTGGGAAAGGTATATGTCCAACGACGGACGCTAAAAGACTGATGATAATGATATGAAAATTTGGATAGGGTACAGCTTATATAACACGACGTTAAAAAGGGTGGAACTTCCTTGACGATGAAATATGAAAATAAACAAGAGAATACATACAAAACAAATGTGCATCAAAGGGAAGATCATTCATTTAAGCCGCCCTCCCATCAGTATTTTCGTATGAATTGTGGAAAACATATATTGTAGTCACATAGCAATGTGTGGGAACTTTTTCACTGGGTATATATGAAAATTAGTTCCAGTTATCAAATTGTGAAAAATATTTCTTTGTAAATCATATGTACTCCAGGGTAACTTGGTCGATACGACATATGGTATGTGCTCATCTATACAAGAATCTAACCCATCATTCGGAAACAGAAGAAAATCCGTAAGCCGTAATGGCAAAAAGCAGAGAAACTATTACAATTAATCCATATTGGAAAACTCTTTTCCAAGACTCAAAGAAGAGCAAATATGGAATGTTAGGTTGTTACCAGATGTCAGGTTAATTGGAAATATCGGAGACAGGGCTGCATACAAGAGAGGAAGACAGTACACAGCCTGTATAACGACAGTATAGGTGAAAATGTCGCGTTAATCGAATTTACGAGAAATATTTGCCTGTACACATGATACAAAAGATGACAACTGATATTACTGAACACATAGCATTCGGTTGTAACGCCTCAGTGAAATATGTGCACGCATACTTTTGTGGCCTATCGAAGAAATCTTCATTCCTGTAAGGTATACGTCGAAAAGAGGAACGTCTGTGTCAAACCGAGTGATTAGATATAAGTTCTATGAAAATGTGTCCCAGGAAAACTTGCAGTAAGGGCAAGTAAAGCAAAGTTGCTGCACGTGTGGCACGGTACGAATCGCCTCGTCTTCATTTCTCAAACAATCAATGAAGGCCCCAACATCATCAGTATCATTTGAGGGTTTTATTTAGCCCAGTCAAGATGATAAAAGATCCGAATGCTCAGCTATTCAACCAGAGCTGGCGTTTGGTGTCCAAGCTACAGTTTTAAATCAGACTCCATTCTCCATGGTGTTGACCATTTGGCCACCACGACTTCAAAGAGGATTTGCATAGTAATGATAAACTGAATCATCCGAAAATCTGCTTGAAAACTGTGCAATGAAATGGCAAATCTCGTCTTTTATCACTGCTTTTTACTGAGATGTTGTTGTGTTGAGTGTTTTCTACTTTGATCTGATTGAATCAGACCAGTTCACATCAAAGGAGAAAAACATTGACGTCTTCACTGAATCAGAAGTTGCTTTGGCTCTCTGCCAAAAACAGGTACATGGTGAAACATTGCTAAAAGTCATTGCTCTTATGCACTTTAACTCGTAAAAGACTGTTGATCCAGTGGCATAAATACGAGAAGGACCCCCACTGGAGGGGCGCACCCTGAAAGCTTTATTGATTGTAGTTCAACTACTGCATTTATATCAAAATTGAACGATAATAGATTAAAGTTGGAATCAAGTCACCAAACTGGGCCAAAATTTTTCAGCTACGTCATTGATTTTGAAAGGACTACCTATTCAACAAGCTCACAGATCTCAGTCTTTCGTACTCCTAATAATACAGCTGTGGACCTTTTGGGGTCTGCAGCTATCAAGCTGTAAGTTATTGCATTAAATTGACGTAGGGAACCTCAAAGATTTTAGTACTTGGTCCCAAAATTTCCAGCGACAACCCTGTATCGAGAATTCTAGTATAAATCAGATTTTTTACCTTGATCATCATTAACTCATCTTTTGCAGAAAACGGACATATCTGTTATTTGCCTATCTAAAAACTCAATTGATCGCAACTCAGTTCAATCTATGAGTCAGGGCTTTTGACTTTCTTTCAGTAGTTGAATTGCACCTCAATTTACATCAGAAAAATTCGGGGGATCAACCTATGACATCTTACAGTGAATGCAAAATTTCAAATGCTGATTTTCTACGCTGATATATCCTCTCACCTTTTTCCCTGCTCTGTAACCGGGCTTAGGACACACAACACACATACACAAACGCACAAATAAGCCCACAGTGGACAATTGCATTTTTTCTATTATTCTTATTCCACTTCATTTTTTAGTTTTTCCTTCTCTTATGAATCAGTTTTTATGTTTAAGATTCCTGGTGAGAAATATAAGTCCATACAAAATGGTTGTTAAGTATCCAGCTTATTCTGTGTGAAGGTAACTTTGATGAACGTGAAGATGAAGATACTAGCAGCAGGCTTGGGCAGTGATAAAGGTAAAATAACATTTTCTCAAAAGGAACGGGTACCCGAATCACCAAAACGCTAGATGAAATCCATCCAAAGTTGGCTTCAGAAAAAAACGTCCTCAACCATCGGCTATCTACTAAAAGATGACGCAGTAGATTAGAGAATGCCACTGACTAGCATTTGTTCACTCTCAGAGGGCCTTCAACTCATGTCACTGACAACATCGTACAATAAGGTGCAGATGCTGAAGGTCAAGGTATTGCAACATATCTACAGGCACAGCAGTTCTTTTATCAGGTTTCTTGAATACTGGGCCTTGTCAAAAAGAAAAAAAAGCTTCATATGGTTACATCTGCTCAATCAAACTCTTCTCACCCTACTTTGAGATTATCTTTCGAAACTTAGACTGGGAAAACAAAAAAATCTGAATAGATAGTGAATACCTTGGTAATCTCAAATTGGTTGATGCGTTGAGAACTAAGAGACAACAATCAGAATCGGAAACAGAAACGCACTGCTGGAGAAATCAGACCTTTATATTTATCAAGAAAAAGAACTTTCATTGAAATGCTTAAAAGAAGAGGAATCCAAACGAGGGAGTAAACCAAGTTGACAAGCTTTTGTTAAAGCAAGACGTTCGCAAAAAAATAATCCCACTCGTCCCGAAATAGGGTCTACACCCACTGCACACCCCTCGGAACATTGGATTCAACTAGGAAAACTCACTGTCATAACTGGGAAGCATGCAAAGTGCACTGGAGAGAATCATGCCCAACATTCCATGGGTAGGTCATAAGACATCACAGAGTATCAGAGAAAAATAGGGATTCAAGATATCACGGAACCAATATTTATCTGAAAAAGCAATGGGCTGGTCATGCATGACTATAAAACAGCTGTTATACATCACGACTCACAACGTGGATCCCCACAGATCATAGAAATGTCTGGTGAATCTTAGGGAATGCTTATGTCCCACGACGAACGCTTGAATAATGATGATGATGATCATAACAAATCGGTTGCCATGGTGATTGGGAAACAATCTTAGTCACTGTCCAGTTATATACGCTGTATTTTTCATAATCTCTCTGTTTTACTATATATATATATATATATATATATATATATATATATATATATATATATATATATATATATATATATATATATATATATATGTTGAGTCGTGTAAGTTCTATTTCCAGATGAGAAAATATGATGAATGGTGGTAATGGGCGATAACAGAATATATGATGGATGATATATTATCATTCAGAATATAAATCGGGGCAAAAATGGTGAAATCATATATATATATATATATATATATATATATATATATATATATATATATATATATATATATATATATATATACTCCATTCATAATATCCGAGTAAAACAAAGTCGTGGCTCTAATCAGTCCAGCAACAGATTATGCTCAGCTCCTTATCTATACGTTTAAATACGTGAGAGTTCATGTATCATTCCCTGCACTTTAATGAGTTTTTCAGCTTTTGGTTATTGCTTCAATCGAGATTGTAACTGTCACTTGGAATAGTGGATTCTATACCTGTTCTGAGAAGAAGGATTTAGATTTTCCATTTATTCATTGACTGTGAATGACTGAAATTTTAGTCATTGTAGCAATAGTAATTACTATCAGACATTTCTAACCTGTGAAGTTACTGGGATGAAAAAAAAACGTCTTGTGTTGCTGGTTTTAGCCTGTGGATAAAACTCCCAAAATATCTTCGTAACTAGGATCTAAATTAGACTTTGGCTATTTTCCATGACGGTCAACCGTTCATGAGAAACGACCTAGTCTTTTGCAGATGTGCAAAGATATTCAATTATAACAGGACAAAGATTTCTTTATTGTTACTTGTTTTGGGATCTGTCTCATGTTGCCGTTGTTTTCATGTCTGTCTCTTGGCCAGCTTCCATCCTTTGATCTTCAAGGAGAAACTGGTAAATTTTCTACGAGATTCTGGAATTTCTGGGACAAAACCAAAAATAACTCAAACTTCTAGCGATGTACTTTCCCTTCAAATGAAAGAAGTAAAATATTTCCCGAAGCTTTCAGTTGCTTGGTAACACAACTTGTCGTTTGGAATATTTCTCTTTAAATTGAAGAATTTTCACTTCTCTTATACGAAACCAACATCGATACCCAATATTGAATGTTCATTACTACATATATCTAATAAAGAACACCGTGTTGCTCCAATCATTCGAAATGGGGAAGTCCTGTAGATTTCTATAGTGTCTACATGTGCCTCAGTCTAAATAAACTGACTCAGTATTTTTTCTATGGGTCGATAAATAATTACTTTCGAAGATGCACTTATAACGAGAGTAACACAGAAATGATAACTACGTCGAACAAATCCAGGGGCGCTGTTGGAACACCTCATCGATTGCTAATATAGCTCGCAATTGAAGGCAATCAGTTTCCCGTCATTTCGATCATATCAAGGGTCACATGATTGTCTGCCTGCTTGGACCGGAGATGTGTTGCGTACGAGCTTCAGATTGATGAGGTGGGCGCTAAAAAGCTGATTTTGAGAGTAAACTTTAAAAAAATTGGCTCCAACGTTTTTTTAAATTCTGATACAAAGAGAATTTTCAGAAATTTAAATGTTTGTTGTCCTCTGCATATTTTTGGTTAGATGGCTTATAAAAAGATACAAAAAATGATAAAAACTGCACGGCTCATCAGTTTGGCAAATTGTTTTCTGCTTAATAGAGAGCTGTTAGCAAAACCGTGAGTTTTGTTACCATAGTTTTTTTTCCAATTATTGATGTTACAGATTTAGGCAAGTTGTTGACGTTCAGTTTGAATATTGGTTATGACACAATCAAAATATTCGCCCAATGCTTTGAGTGGAATATATACAATATCTGAGTCGAATACATACCTATCTGCTTAATCACTAAGGAAGAAAGTCACGTGACCTCCGTCTCTTGTCAGCAAAAAAAAAAAAGAAGGATCAAATATTCTACGTAGCAGAAATGAATATTATCGGGCTCAAACTAAGATACAAAATTTTTTGCATTACAAATTGAACCCTTAAAAAGATCTACATGGGATTATCAGTAAACAGAAGGAAACATGAGCGATATGTTAAAATTTTCTGCCTTTAGCACCATTTATGCGGTCTGTACTCCCGTCACATAGTCAGCCAGCCAAACTAACGTACGATATATATATATATATATATATATATATATATATATATATATATATATATATATATATATATATATATCTTCCAAGCTATGACATTAGTCGTAGACTTCAGCTTTTTTCGTCAATATATATATATATATATATATATATATATATATATATATATATATATATATATTATTGTGTCATTCGCAGACAGCTGTTCCGGTGTATTACATCTCTTCAGTGTGACTATAGACTTTCCATTATCCAATCCAGTACCACCACGAAGCAAAATTGAAACCTTCACTTCAGACCTGCAGGCCGATATCCCACCGGTTTAAGGACTACGGAACTGGACGGTCAGTAAGGCTGGATTGAAGCAATATATTTATTTACACAGAAATCTCTCATCCACCAGAGTGTTTCGGAGAGAGAGAGAGAGAGAGAGAGAGAGAGAGAGAGAGAGAAAGAGAGTGAGAGAGAGTTAGAGTGACTGAGAAATCTTAGTATCTTAAACTGAAAATAAAAGGTTGTGTCCGATCAACAGAGCTTGGGAGAGGAATAGTAAAATTTCTGTACTGTTAAATTTCTGAAACAAGTCCATTGAAAACAGTTGATGAATCCAAGGATTATGTATAACATATAATAATCAATAGCAAATAATAAAATGTACTGTTCATAACACAGACTATATGAGCATAAATACATTAAGGATTGTATTGAAAATTAAATTTCTGAACTTGAGTGTAAAGTTTATATATATATATATATACATATATATATATATATATATATATATATATATATATATATATATTATGCTGAACAAAGGCTCCTCCCATATCTTCCCACTAGGAGCATTTTTGTTCGAAGCTCTGTCATATTCTACTGGATAACAATTCTTGTGTCCCCATCTTGTGTCAGGTCTCCTGCGTTTACTGTCACAAGGGCTCAAATTAGATAGAAATTTGCTCCATCTGTTCTCCTCTCCTATTGCTATGTACACTACACATTTCAATTTTTGTTGCCCAATTACTCGTATGATATCCTTTACTCTAGCTCTTCGTCGGACCCATGTTGATATATTCATTTTCGCATTAAGACCGAATATTGTTTATTTCCAAATGGTTATATATATATATATATATATATATAAATATATATATATATATATATATATATATATATATATATATATATATATATATATATATATATATATATATATATATATATATTCATTCACGTGCAGGGTTCATCAACTGGTTCAATAGTTTTCCTGAGCTTCATATGTCAAATAATCCTTACACTATATCTCATGATATTTTGTTATTCTCGGTGAAACCTTTAAAATATATCGAGTATACATTCATACATGCAGTGTGTTTGTGCATGTGTATGTGTATGTGTGCGTGTGTCACTTGGTTATTATTATTATTATTATTATTATTATTATTATTATTATTATTATTATTATTATTATTATTACCTTCTAAGATTGGATAGCATGCCTAGCAAAAGATTACGGTAGAACGCTACATAGGAACCGAAATCCATAAATTGAAAATTCCTCCCATAAGCCATTTAACACTTAACTGTCTCTAATTATAGATACCACCAACCGAATATAAAAGTCTGACATGCATGTCTCCGGCATTTTATCGTCGCCAAGACACAAACATTAGGCGACAAGTTTGTTTTTTGTTTTTTCTCTCTTTTCTTTCCTTTCGTCAACAACATTCCCGCATTGAAGGCACGCAAAGCGACCACACAACGCGCAAATTGTATTCGTCTCGAGCGGGAGGATTAGAAACCGTCACTCAAAACTGTCACCAAAAGGTTTCTCTAGTTTTCAAGTTGGTCTGAACATCTGAACATTTACTCTTCATTTTTCAAAAAAAATAAGTTTGTTTTTTTTAGTTTGTTTTACGAAAATCAAAATAGGTTTGTTTAGAGATCAAATTTTTACTGTAAGCAATCATGTTCGTTTTGTTTTTTTCTTCTTTATATACAGACATTTCTAGTGATCATTTCCCAACTAAACGCGAGAGAAATAATTTATTCAGTAATCACTGTTTAATTCAATTATTAACATTTATCAGCCCCAACACATCATGCTGTCGAAAGACGTTGGTCACGAGACGGTTTCTCTTAAATGACTAACCAGACCTCAGAGTATTTCTCTTAATGTTAACATTCATAACATTGTTTTCTTTTTCTTGATAACAAGAATTGATACTTGATATTCGGGTGTGAAAATGTACTGATTCGTCAGTAAGTTCTACTTTGTGGTTGAGGGGGTTTCGTTTTCCCTCAATCTTCAAGCGCTCATTAAAGTCGGAAAGTAAAATATTCGATTTCAAAAAAGGGCAAATCTTCCCTTCGTGTATCTAAAACAATCTTCCGACAGGACAATTTATATCTTCTTTTTGGTCAGACCAACATTTAATCTAACCCTTTAAAGAATTGCAAAATGGCATTAGTGCTAATAAAAAGGCTGCATCCTCGAGATAGTCACCGATGGAGCTTGAACATGGAAACAAACCAAAAGATCGACCCCTGCCACATGCACATGGATAGATCATGCATAACGTCACATGAAGAGATCAAGAGATATCTTTGAATATTAAAGAATAAAGAAGTGTCAGAGATATCATTGAAACCATTAAAAAAAAGAGTCAAATAGCAATGGGCTTGGCATACTGCAAGAATATCAGGCAACCGCTTGACATCACGACTTACTATGTTGATAGCAAGGGAACTGATCAAAGGTAGAATTGATCGAAGTCTTGAACAAATTTATACACAATTACTTCCCCTTGATAATGATGTTAGTTGAAATATGCCCTCCCCAGGTGCTTTTTAGTCGTTTAATTCATATGAAATCAGTTTTTCTCATTTTTTTTCATTTTTTACGAAGACAAAGCTGTTATTAAATTTGTGCAAATGTATCATATATGATTGTATAATGCCATTTATCATATATATATACATGCATATATAGATATATATATGTATATCTATATATGTGTGTGTGTGTGTGTGTGTGTGTGTGTGTGTGTGTGTTTGTGTATGTGTGTGTGTATTTGTGTGTATCCGTCTCTTTTTGCTGGATAGGTAGAAAAAGAAGAAAGATAAATAGAAATAAAACGTAAAAAAATAAGTACAATAAAACAATAACATTATCTCACATGACAGTCATTACATGACCCTCACCCAGAGACAGTTTGATAGATAGATAGGTAGACAGGTATGAATTTGTCTACTTTGATTTTTAATTTCAATCAGTAATTCCTTTATACAATCTGTATCTTCCGACATCATCTAGTCCAAACATTGAATTTCTCTTCCTAATAATCACCAAGCTTGAGTACATCCTCAATCATTGGAAAATATTCCACTACTTGTTCACTGGAAGGTATCAGGATAAAACATGGTATCGGGAGCGTGTACAAGGGAACTTCGTCATGATGAACCTGAAATCATCATCATCTACCAGCAACAACCTTTTAATGCACACTATTGGACATAGACTTTCTGCAGATTCCACCAGACCATGCTGATACGGGTGTCGCAGAGCGTATACATACTGATATTATTTTTTGTCAGCCATACTTTTGCATATAATCTTTTAGAATACACGTTTGGCGTCGTCGTGGCCAGCGTTTCTTTGACGTTCTTTCAACATGACCAGCTCATTTCCATTCAATTTTTTTCGGTGGCTCCACAGAATTTCTTACTTCTGCATTTGCTCTGTTTTGTGATATTCCAACGTTTTTTGAGCATGATCATCTCCAGCAATCGTTGTAGGGTTCTCAGTTTAAGGGTCAATCTTTTGGTTATGTTCCATGTTTCAGCTCCATAGGTAAATAAGAAAGAACTGAGACGATTCACCATAGGTTGGCAAACATCCGGCACGGCATGCTTGCATGCTCAACCATCGAAAAAGGAGGATATAAAACCGATTCACTATCCCGATAATCACCTGAAAAGAATAGATAAATTATTAAACAAAATATCTGAGGGATTCAGTCCCGGTTATCGAAATCGGATACAGTCTCAGCAGTTGTGCTTTTTTTATTGTATTTCTCGGTTGTTGTTTTTCTTATAGGGGAAATGTTTATATTCATCATTTCCTTGCAGTTGTTTGCTATTTCAAGTTCTAGATAGACCGGTATTACAATGAGCATTAGAATAAATCGTAATTGGAGGGATGAAGGAGTGGATATGAGAAAAGTTGTGGTTGGTAACAAAGAAAAAAAAAGTGAATGAATCAGAGGGAAAAGAGAAGAAAAGCAGTGCATTCAATCATAAGAAAGAGAAGAGGGTTTAAAGCGGATATTCAATCAAACAAAGTTAATGTAACTTTTATATTCTTTCAATCATCGTATTTTTTCGTCTTGATTCTCTGATATTTCATTGTTTAGTGTTTGATTATTTCGGTTTTTTTATTTGTTTAACGATTTTGAAAGTCTGCTTTCTCGTCTATATAGATTAATGTCCTTCTCTTTGGCATTTGATTTCTTCAATCCTTCCTTTTCTCTTTACCTTTTAATTATTTCTTTCTTTATTCTTTTTTTGTTCTTTTATACCGATCATTCTTTCTTTATTTCTATCCTTTCATTTTTCTATCCTTGCATATTTTTTTATCTTCCTATCTCTTGCTCTTTCTGTACTTGCCTATCTTTTTTTTATTCCTTCTATCCTTTCTTTTTTTTTTAGCTCCTTTTTCGCTTATTTTTAGTGTCCTTCTTTCTTACTTCCCTCCTATCTTTTCATCTCTCTAAGTTCGCCCATTCTCTTCTTATTTGAATTTTTTTTCTATATTTCCCCATCTAATCTCTGTCTTTTTCATTTTTCTTTCGTTTTTTCTTCGAGTCTTTGTTTCTTCCGTACTTCTTTCCTATCCTTCCATCTGTCTATATTTGCCTCTTCCTTTTTCTTCTTGTATTGAATTACTTCTTTTTATCTTTCATTCCTTCTTTTATTTCTGTACTTTTTCCTTTTTTGCCTTGGCAGATCGACTATGTGAAGATGCTTCACCTTATCCAGAATTCACCCCTGGAACTGTGAAAGATAAGTGTATCAGCCTTCTAAGGTATTTTACATACCTGCCTAACTTGTATTGAATTCAAAGTTGTCCACATCACAGACTGCTTGCTAACCCAGCCCAGGCTATTCAACAATGGTCTGAGGGGATGGATTCATGCTTTTCTCAGAGACATTAGTGTCAAGTAAAAGTGAACAGCTTTGATCGGTGATAGAAGTCTGTGCACCCATTCAATTGAGCGTGCCGTTATTTTTTATATCTTGCATCTCAATTGCATTACACAAATACAAGATACTTTCTCAATAGAAACTGCTATGTGACCAAAATCTTTGTGCAGCATGCTTGTTGAAAATGATCAATCAAAGAGGTTAGAAAGTGGATGATCAATGAATATCTTACTTCTCTCTTTTGCTGGGCCATGATCACAGAAAATGAAGTATGAATCCATCTCCTCAGACTGTTTCGAAAACAAGTGAGAACACAAATTAGGTGATCAGTTTAGCATAAACTTATATTACAGATTGAACATCCTTCTGGAAAACAATTGGGGTGAGATTTTGAGAAATCTTTTCCATTTATATGTGGAGTGAAAGCTGAAAATTCCAGTCCTCTAGCGCCTGTATGTGCAATACAAACACAGCCAACCGGACCTACTTGGAAAGTCTTAACAGTTTGGTGTCGATTTTGATGGAAGGTTTCTAATAAGTCGTGTGGTTTACAATCTAGTAGCCATGATCAATTCTCTGTTATCGGAGAGTTATAATCTTGAAATCTGAAAAATTGCATTTTCGAGGAGTATTCTGAATTAGTATCGCTTTGACAAAATTGCAAATAGAATAATCTTCAACATTTGTAAATACAATTCTAGAAAATTATTCGAATTATATATCAGAAAGGAAACTGATCGACGAATAAGATATTGAGGAAAGAAAATAATATTTTCATATGCCAGAATCCCTTTCGTCAATAAACCCACATTTTTTCTTCTAATCCTACAAAAATGGAAAAAAAAGAAAAAAAAGCAGATTCTAGCTTTTTGAAAATCGTTCTAGTAGCTTGTAAACATCAACATACATATATATATTTTTTTGTTCAATTCTGAATCACATCAGAAGAATTGAAATAGGAACCTGTTTACACTGTATGCACATCTTTATCAAAAAGAAAATATTGGAAAGATTTTTGTTCATAAGACCCTGGTATCAAAAGGTCAACAATATCCTGCTCGCTTTTCGTCTCGATATATTGATGCCGCCAATTGTTGATATTGTTTGACCTTATAATCAGGGTGCTTTCATCCAAAGGACGTGAGCAGAAAAAAATCAAGATATGTCCGGCTCGACGTCCATAGCCCTAAATGGAAGTAAAGTAGTCGACGTAAACGGCAGCCATGTTTAATAGTATCGAGCCTGGCCAATTCAAAGCACAACATATAAACGCTCATTTACATCATTGATATTTGTCAGAAACTCATTAGGGCAGTTGTGTCTATGATCATATGCAGAAATCATGTTTTCATAACAAATTATTTGCTTGTGTTTTGCGTAAATGCTTATTTATCCGACATATTATAGACCTGTTAATATTCCTGGAGAATGTAGTTAAAGCTGACAAAATAATCCGTCATCTTTACTTACTACGTCTTCAGAGAGGAACATTTACTTAGCTCAAAATATTTGTTTTCCACTAGACTCAGCTTAGCAAATCAGTGCACCTACAAAACTGAATGTGCATTGAATCCCGTGGTTTGCATTCATTCCCATGGTTGAAAGGTTGATCGACGTCAAATGGGAATCGTGAGGGTTACGAGTTCTGAAATACCCTTTGAATGACACCAGACATGACAGGAGATGACATTGATCAGTGGATTGATAATGACTACTGGTGGCTCCTAGAAGAGCACAATGGCAGGTGTTCTCCTTTGACGAGAGCAGCTAGGTGTCACACTAGGCAAGATGTTTTGCGAATCAACAGTAAGGCGTAGGATGAGACTACCACAAATAAATCTTGTTGCTGCATATGATTTCTGGTATTTTCAGACGACCCCCCCTATATACAGAATGATTAGGGTGTCGTCGTATAACTCCACTGATCCTAGGAAATTTGATGAATTCATTGCCGTTAGATTGTACTGTCAGTGTCAGTAACGTTGTAATGAAGATGTGGAAACTAAGCAATGGAATCTGTGCATAAACCCCTGATTTGGGGGCGCAAGGCTCAAAGTTGATTAAATAGAATTGCATCATTTTTTCCATATTTACTATGGCTTACAAGATTGAGATATCAGCCTTTGAAATCTTTTATGATATATTGATTTTTGAACAAACCAGTAGAAGGGTTGAGATATATTCAAATATCGGGGTGTATGAAAAGTATTTTACCCCAAGGTTCATTTCATGTACATACATAAAGAATAATCTCACTACATTAAACTCATTATCATCAATACAAATCAGCTGTACACTTACAATAGTTACATCAATCATGTAGTTAGGTTTAATTTGACCATTCTACTTGAATGAATCAACTATTTTTCTGATAAGTATATTTCTTAGCTTCCTCGACCAGAGGTCAGTTTTTAAAAAAAAAAAAGAGCTTTATAGAATCTCTTAATTTTTCAAATATCTAACTGAATCATTATCAGGGATGGACTGCGCAGGAATAAACATCCTCAATAGATATTTCTTTATATGAATTTCAAAAACAACCATTTTTTTGTATTCTCCGTACGTAACTTTGTTTCTTTGTATAGTTTGTTCACATGTAAAGGAATAGGAAAGAAAAACCAATGAGATGAAAGGCATTATACTTTATTTTATGAAGAGTCTATTTTTTTGCATAAGTATTTCCCTTATGAAGAATTATTCAGGTGCGTGTAATGTTTTCCTCTAATAGTGTGTTTAGTAACTTTTTTTTTAAATCTTGCAAGCTGGATAATATAATGACGGATATAAGTAATGAGGCTCTGACAATGTTGTGGCAATGTTTCATCCTTGGCATCGGAGCTACTGACGCAGAATTTTGTAGATGAATAAAATTGAAAATATCAAACGATAATTTCCAGGACTGGATTAGAAAATGGGCATTTCCCCCTCGGTATAAGACCGAAATTTATCGACCATCACTTGTTGATAGTAAATGCAAAGCAACAGAGAATCTGATGATTAATACTGAAAAACTCAAAATCACCAGAGAAGATATATAAGGGATTATACAAGCTACATAAACACACAAGAGCTCTCAAGAGGCTCTACATCATTCCTAAATGAAAACGCTTTTGATAAATGGTTTATTCCAAGTATTTTATCTGTTCATTTATTATTGCATTGATTTCATAAGAAAATACATATATCCATAACAACTTATGAACAAGCACAAGAAATGTAGGTAAAACGATTAAATCTCTGTCATTATTTACAAAGGTTTCAAAATGATACAAAGTTGATTTTATCATTGTAGTTTTCATTATATGCTGCTTCTATTTTTCTTTTCATGCCAAATTCTTTTGGCAGTCAGCCATTTTGTGTAATTTTTGTGCAATAAGTCTTTACGTTTTTCTTTGATTTCTTTTCAAATGATTTTTTAATGTTATTTCTTTTCGTCGTGTGCCTCGGGTCAGTCAGATCATTTCTAATAGATAAGACAATATATTTTTGGCTTATAATCTTGTATTTTGGCATTGATTTCCATCTTTATCTTCCACTCCCCCCTCAATATTCTTCCTGAGCCTAAAATTATGTTTTTTAATTACCCATAATTTCTTTCTATCAAAAGATTATTAGAAACCATCAACTAAAACTGTGAAAATAAGTTTCTCCGGTTATCAAGTTGCTCTTGCTGGTTGGTATGCTGGCTATGAATATATCACATATAAAGACTGCTCAAGCAGGGATGAAATTTTCAACATTTACTCTTCATTACGTCCACAGAAAATATTTTGGTTTTTCGGAAGTTTTCCTGCCTTGATAGCTGTCAGTGCATAGTTCTATCTGCAATCTAACACTTAACTAAATTGATCAATTAGTTTGTGTCCAGGGGTATTCAAGTCTTCTTTTTTGAAAATTTATACTTTTCAAGTGGTCCCTGCCGAATAGATGGCAATATAAGTAACTTATCCATTGATCACCCTAAACATAGCGTGCTGCCAAAAGATGTTGGTCATGCAACAGTTTCAATTGACTGATGAAAATGACCAGTTTCTTTCTTTGATTTTTTTTTTCTTTTTTGTCACGCTCCTCTTCATGTTTTTCACTTATTCTTTCTCTCTTGCAACATCTTTTATATTTCTCGTCTTTTTTTCTTTTCTTTTTATGCTTCTTCTTTTCTGCTCTCTTTGATAATGATTACTTATCTTAGCTTAATGAGACGGAGGACTTTATAGTGTGAATTGGCGAAAGGCAAGAGTGTGTTACATCATTCTTCCAGATGAGCTTGCCAAATTCAACTCTTTCATTTTTCTCATACTACACCTATTGTCAATTTTTGTTTCCTTCATTTCTTTTCTCTTTATTTAATTTTTCTTCATCTTTGTGTTTCCTTCCCTTATGTAAATGTTCCTTCCTTTCTTTGTTAATTTTTTCTTCTGTTTTTTTTTTTAATTCTTTTTTTTTCTGGGTTTTTATCTTTTTTCCATTACCCTTTTTTTTTCTTTTATATCTTCTTTTCATACAATAGGTCAATTTTCCTTTGATTCATAAACTGTATACCAAAACTGCCTATATTGATATCTTCAGTTTCAGAAAAAGTCTGGCTAGCCATTAATCTGTGCATATGTTATGTATACATACAGTGTTGTCAATCTAGTGTTTTATCACACAAAATATGGCACGTCCATTGTTTTGGCATTATGCAAAATCTCTTACTTACCACAGATGAATTCAAGTATTTTGGCCATTGTAGTCCATTCATTGAACATTTTTAACATCTTCCACTCTTTTTGACATTTTTTGTATTAATGACTATTTGTTTAGTTTCGCTTTCAAGAACTTTTTGGCTGTCAAAGTAACTCGAAAATATTGTTTGAGTTGGCAACGCTGCATGCATGGAAAAGGTACGAATTTTAATTCATTCTTCCTTACAATGTCTAGGAGAGAACTTTTTAAAATTTTCTTTCTAGGACCCTGTCCAATTATCAATGCAAATAATTGCTAAATTGGTTCCTTAGTTCGTGCCCACTCGTTTGAAAAAAAGGTCTAATCACTGCCCCCTGAAAAGTGAGAGAGTAATCCATCTATTGAACCATACTTTTTCATTTTTTATTTGATCAACCCGAAACATAGTGTGCTGTCAAAACATGTGGATCACAGTGCCCATTAAGTGACTGACTAGACATGTTCCATTCTTTCCTCCAACTCAATCTCATGGGATGTTCTTTATTTTTCTCGATTGTTAATGAATGTTTCTTCCTTAATTGTTGCGTATCTTGTTTTCATCAACAACTCTTCAAAAACCTTTAACCCGCAAGAACTTATTTGATAATAATAGACTTTTATTTTTTAAATTGAAAGAAATTATTAAATCTTTTACACAATTCACGATTGAATATTGATGAAATATTATTTGCCAGAAGGTTGAATTCAGTACTGCATAATTTTTAATTGTTTCTCCTTAGTGGAAATCTCTTAATAATTTTGATTGAAGACGACCATTTTTTTTGCCCTCTGTCGTTCTGAAGAAATGTTTTCTCGATATTGTCTAGTTTTATCTGATTTAACCCCAAATCTGGTGGATAAGACAGGTTGATTATCCTCAACAGATCTCGATTCTGATAATTTTCTTTTACAATCTATCTTCCAAAACAAAACCACTTCTTTGACTGTAGTTCTGAAATGACCGACTTTCACGCAAAATCAATACTTTTTTTATAGAAAGACATATGACAAGGAAGAAGAAGAAGAAGAAGAAGAAGAAGAAGAAGAAGAAGAAGAAGAAGAAGAAGAAGAAGAAGAAGAAGAAGAAGAAGAAGAAGACTTGGACAAAGAAAGAAGACTGAGACAAAGAAAAAAGACTGAGACAAGAGAGAAGACGGTGAAAAATTGTTATCACCTCTCCCATCACAAAGAGCAGCGTACACAACATGGGCTAAATGAATCTTTATGGCACAAACGCTGGTACTAATTATTCGATAGTTATCTTCTACTGCTTCAGGGTGTATTGTATCTTTTGTTCCTGCGTTTATAATCTCATTAGCTGTCGGCTACACTTTTGTCATTTTTTGTATTTGCTTCTTTCAAATAACGGATATCAGAAATGTTTATACTTTGATTTGGATTGTTTGATTAATGTTTCGTTTATTGTTTCCTTGGTTTTATATCAGGAACCGTCAACCAAAGCTGTCATCCCAAATCATTAACATAAAGACTTTTTTCCAGTTTTCTAGTGAGTCTGGCTTGATGGACGGCTGGCGACGTGTGTAAAGACTGCTCCGTTGGGGTAAGAGAGCTGAAACTCCAGACGTTTATTCCTTATCATTAACGTTTTCACTTTTTATCAAACCTCTCCTTTAGTGGTCAGTTTAGAATATCAGTTCATACTAAGTTTATCCCTTGATTTTTCCCGGCAATATTCACGCTCACTCGTTTTCTGTTTTTGTTTTTTGTTTTTTAAATCAAAACTTTTTTAGTAATTCAACAGAGCACCAAAGAAGTGGCCATTCATCAATCATCACATTTTCTAATGTTTTAATAGATCATCCCTAACACATGCAGTCAAATGTTGTTGTCCATGTGATGGCTTTCATTGACTGACTAACAAGGCCTAT
The DNA here is from genome assembly GCA_963457665.1 of Thysanoteuthis rhombus. Lineage (NCBI taxonomy): Eukaryota > Metazoa > Mollusca > Cephalopoda > Oegopsida > Thysanoteuthidae > Thysanoteuthis > Thysanoteuthis major. Next base: position 25,878,498 of record OY735201.1, read on the forward strand.
TTCCTCAATTTTTCAAAGTTTTTCTCTTATTTCAAGTATTATTACGTAAAGCATTGAGTTTTTGGCGATGTTTTCCTTGAATATTAAACGGTCTTCCGTGGTTAAATCATTGAGTTTTGTCGTCGGACGAAAATCAAAACAAAGCAGAACTAAGGAGTTGCTTGCTAAGCTGAATATGACACAAAGCCTTTCCACTTAGTTTAGCGTACCTGTTAGATGACTACTGGGGCTTGACTATTCTACAGTGTAATGCGTTTTTTTATTCCACTGCTCAAAAAGACAGGATGTGACACAACGTTGAGTTTGATGCGGTGGACCGACTAAAGTACCTGTGGGTGGTCCCAAGGATTATCCAGTTCCCTCAGCATGCCGATTTTTTTGTTGCCCTTGGCACCAGACAATGAATCTTTCCTATTCCTTCAATTTTGTTAGGGAAGTGCAACCTATGAAGACAGCCCCGTGAAACTTGATCATATATCTTTTTAGAGAGACAAAGGAATGCCGTGACCCATGAATAACATATCAAATCAAATAGCAAATTTAATCATGATGGATTTCCTTTATATATATATAAATATATATATATATATATATATATATATATATATATATATATATATATATATATATATGTGTGTGTGTGTGTGTGTGTGTGTGTGTGTGTGTGTTTGTGTGTGTGTGTGTGTGTGCGCGCGCGTGTATACATACATACATATATGCATTCATACATTCGTACATACATATAGATATATTTGGGATGCCCAGCGCTGCGCGGGAAAATAAAACTTCAAATTTGATAACAGAGGAAAGCAAAAGGAATATTTCATAGAGATGTAATGCAATCAAATTCGGGCATACCTGCAATGTTCATACTCTTGAAACCGTGAAGAATTATTTTTTCTCAAGCTAAAATCAAAGTGTTCACTTCTTGCGTTAGTACTTGGGATTTCAAATAAGACAATATTTTCTAAATTTAGCTCGGTTTTCATTGATGCATTTCGGAAGGGTTTTTGCTCTAAGATATTTGTGTTTTATCGTTGGTTATTGATTGGATGTATGGAATTAACATTCCCTTACCACAATTTCAGCCATGTCTTTCTTACTGATCGCGCCAAACTGACCTTCCTTACGTATCTACAAAAATGTATGTTACATATGCATGAGGACTTATTGCAATTTACGATATACGATTATCCTAAACATATATATATATATATGAAAAATATTTTCATTTATCATATATGTACGGCACAAAACTTTCGGTAATCATGTTCAGAATGGGTGTAAGAGTGAAGTTTAACGATGCAACAATCCAGTTTGTCTTATTACAAATATTTTCTGAGGTAATAGAATCACAATTTACATCTCACTTACAATTTTATCGATTCTGGTGATCAAAATCTCAATGATGAAAATTTAAATCGGTTTATTGTTTCACTTCAGCCAAGCTGTTTTTCTCAACTCTTCAATCCACTCAAAGGGGTATTAGTTATGCTTTTTAGTTGAGATTCAAAATATATTTTGTTCTTTATGTTCTTATGAGAATGAATAAGGTATGATGGGGAAGAAAGAATGCTGGAATAATCAAGACAGAGTTACGATGTAATGTTTCGGGTGGAGAGAAGCGTAAGATAATACCCAGAGAGAGACAGAGAGAGAGAGAGAGAGACAGACAGACAGACAGACAGACAGACAGACAGAGACACAGACAGAGACACAGAAACAGACTCACTCGTGTTATTTTAGGGGGGGGAACAAGCGTGAGCTCTGCTGGGCACAAACTGAATGAACCATGTCACTTATACTCGAATTGTATCCCCCATCAGAAATTCATTTTGGGTGAATTTTGAAAAGAAAATTTTTCGACATAGTAGAAAGTAAATGTATAGATATTTGGCCCTTACACAATCCGTACGACCTGTACACGCGACATATACATAGCCAGTCAGTCAGAATCACTTAAAAACTGGGGCAACTAATGTTAGCAACAGTATTAGCCCTAATTGACGGTTTCTTAGGTGGGGAATGGTGGTTTATTGTATACCAGTATGATATCCATAATGATACACGGAAAACATTTTGTATGGATCGACGCTTATGCACGCATTTAAAAGTGATACAATCACACACAAAGAGATTTATACACATCCAAGAGACATTTGGTCCAACACTGATTCCATTCAACGTGTAATTTCCACTCCTGCTTATATTCTATCGCAAGTTATCCAGTTGATAAAAGGCATTTTAATTTTCTTGCCTTTTCTTCCAGCTGAATGAAATAATTATAAAACTGATTTTCTACTCATTTGCAATTAAATTTTGGTCAATTTTATTGATTATAATGATCAGAAGATGTATGACGTAAATTTGAATCATTTTGTTGTTTAACATTATGCCAGCAATGTTTTTCACCCTTTTCATCCTGTCAAAGGAAGTATTAGTTTTGCTCTAAGTCAAAGGGAATGTTACTTATGCTTCAAGATTAAAATTACCTTTGAAGAAAATAATATGAACGCTTTCCTCTCAAAGTTGTTATTTTTTATTTTTTTGTTTTACTTATCTCTTTTCAAGCGCTTCAAAAATATATATTTTTTTTACATTAGTTATATTAATTGGATAACATTGTGTATCTTTCTTTCACTTTTTCTTCCGTGGTAATAAGCATTAATCTCTGCTTGATCATGTTCAAGAAAATTAAAGAAAATGTCAAATATTCCATTCAAACTTACTTTGGGAACTGAGATGGTGAACATTTAAAATCTACCTATTTCAAGGTAGGTAAGGGGTAAATTTGCACATTTTAATCATATAAAGTAAGAGAAACAATTACGTATCATTACTGGTTCAAGTGAAGTGAAACTTGCTGTTATTTTGATTCAAATTCTTTTTTTTTTTATCCATGAAATGATTTAAGTTATCAACTCAGTCGCTTGCTGGTGATTTCAAGCTAACGTGTCTTCATGCAAAAAAAAAATAAATCATCAACTTCAACGGCTCTTAGTGATATCAATATGTGGAAAATGTACTATTTTCAGTCGTAGTCACGAAGTCGTAGATGTAAGACATTTTTCGAGTCCATCTGTCATAAAATCACCCATAAACCCAACTATGAATATCAGTTATGCTGGTAACATAAGCAGTGTGTAAAGTGAATTATAGCCATTTCTTTTTATCTAAGCTCTCATTCAAGCAATTATAAACTATGACTCATTATTCAGGATCAAAAATTGCATTGCAAGGTGAAATCCAAGTTGAATAGCAGTAAAGTTTGGTATCAGAATTTAAATGGAAATTCTGAGAGTTTTTAGCAATGTTAGTTTCTATATATTATCTGCTATCTTGGATAGCAGAAAATACTTCACGATACAATGATAACGTCATCTACTCAGTGCCGTAAAGCAAAAATGGTGCATAGCACATTGCCTTAAGTATTCATATTGCCAAGAATCGAACCATGGAAAGGATGCTGATGGGCATCACATGTAATACGCTACATACCAATAGATGCACATATGTCATATGGCTATGAATATGTTTTAGATAACCAGATGTATGCATAATACATAAAGGATATATTTGGTAAATATTTAATGCAGGGATTGTTATGTAAATTGATAGATTGTTCGTTCTATTTCTTTTCTATGACTTTCCTGTTGAAATTAAAAAGTAAAACAAGTAAATCTATAAAAAAAAAACAGCAAAAAAAGCAAAAAGAACAAGACAATCAAATTTTTAAATACACAGATTAAAAAAACAAACAGGTTTATGAATAATACATAAAGTAAACAAGAAATTTATCAAAAGAAATTTATCTTAGAATCAATGAATGAAGAAATATGAAGAATAAGAAAACTTACTCATATTAAATTATGAAAAAGAAAAATTAAATGATTACCATGGATCATACGGCATTTTATAAATAAAAGTCCTTCACTTGGATTCTTAAAAACAATTGCATCATAACTTTACCAAACGAAAAATATGGGTGCAAGGACCCACTGATCCCTCCATATATCTTATTACTCAATTCATTGTTTCATTTCATCCAATCTTTTGTGGTATCTATTTCAATTTGCTCGGGAAAAGATGGTATACTAGGTTTACTTTTGTATTCTGACCTCAACCAAAAATCGATCACCGATTGCTTTCAACAGATATGTCTTTGTCTGCCAGGAGAACGATTTTTTGTGGAGGCAAATTTCATCAATGTAAATATTTAATAAGCTTAACTTAGAACTATGACATAGACACAAGTGAGGAGTATCTAAAAAGGATCAGACTCATCAAACTGTAGCCACAGTCAGTTAGACCAGCTCGTCATACATTACCCAATGAGGGGGGAAGGGTCGCATAGATGGGGCAGGGATCAATTACCCTCTTTAAAAAATATAGGTATCAATCTGCTTTGATAAAAAATGTATTTTACTGCATGTTAAGAGGGTTGTTTGACCCATACTGTGATTCACCAGATCTCTCTATCATGGATCTTGCAGTGCCAATACCATTTGAACCTAAATGTATATCACCACACGATCTTATTTCCTACTGATCACATTGTTACACATGACATTTGGGATCCTTGTTGTGAGTCATAATATCAAGCAATTTTCTGGTATTCTTACAACATGGTCTGTCCATGCCATTTAAGTTGATATGTGTGACTCATATGTGTCCTCTAATATACTGTGCTATCTTGTGATCTGAGGCATGACGCTCATAGCTCTTGAACAGAATAACCCCCGTGACTTCCTGAGTTCCTCTCACTATTTGGCATTGCACCCGAGAAAGATGAGTTCAGTAATTACGTGTTTCCAAGTGTTTGCAATTCTTTGCTTGGTACCAGTTTTCATTTTTACGATGAGAGACGAAAAGCTAAAATTGCGTTTAGAGTTTTGCAGCAAACAATTATAGAAATGGCCTGCATCCCCTTAACTTCTCCATTGCATATCAGTCCCTGGGACATGCTACCTCCAAACGACCCAGCCTAGAATACCATTGTCATTTTTTGTAGGGTCCAGGAGTGCTAAAAGAATGGCCATAAAAATAAATGGTAATTGCTTCTTTGATCCTCGCTCTTCGGGCTTACGTAAGGTTTCTATTGGAACGCTAAACATTCGGGAAGCTGTTCCCATAAGTCAAGGCGCGTATTGTCTACACACATCAGAGAAATATAACATGTATGTGCGCATAAGAGAGAGAGAGAGACAAAGAGAGAGAGAGAGACAGAGACAGAGACAGAAAGAGACAGAGACAGACAGACAGACAGACAGAGAGACAGAGATAGGGAGAGAGAGATGATAGTACATACACACACAAACGATGACAAAAGAGAATACAGGAGAATTTGCTACTCAATAAAAACTGTCACATGGCCAGTCTTTTGGCAAAAATTCGAAAAAAAAGGCTAATCAACGAATAAGTTATTTCCCTCAACTTTGTTGCTTCACTAAAAAGTCCAACTTTTCAGAAAAAGCCAACACAACAGACAAAAACGAAAGTACCAATTTAGCATGAACTGCCTACTATACTCTTAGAAGTGGAGCGTAAACATTCAAGACATAATGATTAGATTTTCAGCTCTCCTGCTCAATTGGTATGCCCTGCATAGCTAACCATCAGACCAGACCTACATGAAAAATAAATAAATGAATAAATAAACTCAGGAAACCTATGTTGACAGATTCGGTGACAGTTCTGGTTAACGGCTTCAAATATCGAGAAAATTCATTGAATATTTCGGAATAAAAGAAACTTGGATTTGTTTCTGCTCTGAAAATATAGATAATGTATCGATCTGTTTCTGTAATATGACAACCAGGTTCAACATGAGCCGCACATTTGGGATCGTCAAATAGAGCAGACGTCATGGATCAGATGTTCATGCATGACGTCACAAATCTGATCACCGTCTTCTCAATAATCGTCAGATATTGACATTCGCATGCCAGACGCATAACATTCAGTTCTATATCAGGCACATGATATGCTTTCTTAGCTGTCTTTGAGTAAAACCTGGCGAGGATATCCAGTTGTGATGGGGAATGCAGCCATACTTTCAATGGTGCGGTTTTTCTTTGTGCTGGTTCTGATATATGATATTTAATGTATTGCTGGACAAATTAATGTAATTAAGTATAAGCTGAAAACAAAAGCAAAATATTAAATTATGATAAGGAATAATTTTTGGAACAAATTAACAGCAGTATCCAAGATTGACGTGTACTTGATTTCGCGTTTCGTTATACTGTATATGTTTGCTTCTGAAATCATGTCCTCTCCTCTCATGTTTTGCAAGTATCTTCTCGGTTTCCAATCTTTTTGAGCTTTTATCCATTTATCAATGTGTTACGCAAATATGGATTTAATACGTATGCGAAAATTTTAATAAATGCTACGTATTATTTCTTAAATTTTTAGTGTTCGATTTTATTTTGAATTTAAGATACTATTGTTGTCTTAAATCCAACACTATTAATCAAAAATGTATTTCTGTCGGATGAAATAAACGTGCTGATAAGCAATTACTTCGAGGATCATTTATCCTAGTTAATTCATCATTATCAATTTTTGAACATGATGAAGAAATAACGATAGGCTTTATTTTCGAAAATCGCAGCCAGTTGGCCTCTGAGTCCTAATTCATGGAGAGGCCTCCCTGAAGAGTCAGTATCCTGTGCATAAGTGATGTGAGTTAAGGACTGTGGCCTAATTCGATAATTCCAAGTCGGATCGATTGTCACAGGTTGAGACAAGAAGCAACAGTAATAAGTTTTTAAATCATAGTTCACACTTTTGGCAGTGCTGCATGTAAGGAATTAAGATATCTTAAAAACTCTCCATGTAGGTTTCTCCAGGTTCAAAGAGAATATGTGTGGTTGTCTGGCTAAATATCTATGTGTTGCAAGTTTAGGTTGCACCAAAAGAGCTAGACAGCTCCCTGCTTGTTTTTTATACAGACTTTTTAACGATTACAACCCTACAAAAGATAGTGGAAGTAACTTATTCAATAATAACCCTGTTTTACCAAATTTCAAATTGATCAGCCTGAACGGTACATATTAGCTAAATACATTGGTCACTTGAAGGTTCAAGTGACTCACCCGACCTGTCTTAAATTCAATTGCTTTTCATCCAACTACGCTGGCCGCCAGTCAACAGCACTATGGGAACAAGAATAAAGGATAAGCTCTCATGAAATTCAAACTTACAGGTTTGTGGCCTGAAGGGAATCATCGTTAGCTGTACAAGCAACTCTTGCGCTTTAGCTACAAGAATTATTACGAATTGAAGAAGACTAAATTTGGCCCCCAATTCAAATCTTTCTTTTTATCCTGATGGTCCAAGGCCATATTTATTATTGCTTTTACGTACCATAGTATTCATTGGTTTCATTTTTCATAAGATAAAGTATTGTTAACAATTTTTATCTTTAGTTTTGTCAAACTCGAGTACAAAGTCAGGAAGTTAACTTTGTTATCAGTCAGTAACAACGAGATCAAATGTCAACAAAATGAGGGGTATAAACCGACGAGTGAAATCAACATTGAATTGAACTGATGATCAACGGATTGCAAGGAGGTTGTCTCACCGACTGAGCTAAATTTACAAGTCTTAGATAGTGACGAAAATAGATGATACACATGCACTCAAGCTTATTTCATTATAATATATAAATACATTTATACAATCTATATGTATATGAGAAGAATATATATATATATATATATATATATATATATATATATATATATATATATATATATATATATATATGTATAAACACTTTTTCCAAATATCAATATTGATATTATTAGAAACATCATATTTTGAAACAAAAACTAAAGAATGTGTAAAACATGCTCGGAAGTCTGGCAATGTATTTTATACTAACCCCGAACATCTTAACCGTATTGAAAAAAGTCATTCTTTCATTACGATAGATTGATATTATTTTTTCACTTATCATATTCAAATCATCTGAATAGCTTTTTTTCACGTGGGCCGCGATTGAAAACATCTGAAGAGAAGGGACATATTTGGACAACGCTTGAATTGGCAACGCTGAGAAAAGGGACATTATTCACATTTCTATATATCAGTCAGTAATAACATCTGTTGTTGAGATGATAACGCAATAAAAAAGCAAATGCAGAATAGACACAACAGCGAAACGATTGCGTTGACTTCATTGAGTCAAATTGGTACTTCTTAATTTTCTTAATGTTACTTGTTCGATATCCTTTCTTAAAAAAATGAACATTGTTTCATTAGAAAATATTGGTACGTTCAGACTTTTGCAAGACTTTTGTGGTCGTTGGCTCGTCTCTCCATTAGCAGGTATGAGTAAGATCAAACTTTTTCGATACGCACTCAACATTTTTTTGATTGTAATCTTAGTTAGATTTTTGTATTTCGTCTAGTTAGGTTTTGTTTTCAATCTACTTTTCTTTCCCTATTGATATTTTCGTCACATTCTGATTTTTTAACAAATTTTGTTACTTTTTATCTTATTTTTAGATTGCTCTTTTGTACTGAGATGGCTTTTCCTCACCTTTTTGTTACTTAATCTACGCAGAGCATACATCAAATAGGGTGACATGTTAGTCTGGGATAACATTACAAATAGACGAACATCCCGATGAAGCTGCTTACTAAGTTCGAACTGTACTGATTACTCTCTTCGCAAACAACAATGACCCGTAAAAGATTTCGAACGCGTTTTGAAAATAGATCTTCAGATTTCATTAATTCACTAAACACTCAAAATAATAGTCTGTCCTATACGTAAATGATTGCAAAAAACATTCTTCTATTCGAAAGAATCGTCAGAATATCTATAGCCAATGTAAATATTATCATTTCTATCTAAAACTGAAAACATTGGCACCATTAAAATTGTTTTTTTTTTGTTTTTGTTTTTCCATTGACCACGCTACTGGACTCACCATTTGACCAATAACTTTACAAATTCGCTCAAATACTTTTCTCCACATCTTCTCAATGTCTCTGATTATTGGGAAATTTTCGAATTTCTTATGAAATCTCAATAAAAACATTTTTTTTTTTTATTTTAAGAAGATCTCGTGTCAGCACTACTAGACCCACCATATATGTTCAAAAATTCGCAAGAAGTACCCCACTCGACATATTTTAAATACACTTTTCTATTCGAAATATTTTATTGAAAGATGTATTTTTATAATCATCATATATCATTGAAATGAGTTTTTTTGTAGTTCAGAATTGAATATGATATTTCAGAAAATTGGCTGACTCGAAAGCACTACAAGTTCGTTTATGCTACCATAACGTCGTCACGAAAGATTTCCTTTTCTATGAATTCATCGTTCATAGCACTTGATCAGATGTCACCAGATTATAAATTTCTTTTTCTTCAGATTGGTTGGTGAATTTTCCATCACTGATGACGAATCTGAATGAAAAGAATATTCTAAACTGGATATCACATAATACGTGCTGTATATTACCTACATAACTGCACATATGAAACCATGGTGATAGATCGAGTTTGGCATCATTGCTTTGTAGAATGAATCTTGGTTACTGGCGCTCTTATCCATAGAACCTTGCTCATTGTGATTTCCCTGGATAATTGATCCCTAAAAATAGCATATCAGCTGGAAAAGTCAAATGTAAAGCTCATGGAAACGAAATAATTGGCCATGTAAATGATCACACCCATGGGACAATTGTTATATCTCCTTTATCAGGGGAGGGCGTATTATCCGAGAGGGTTGTTGTCCTATGGGGCAATCGTTCCAGGGTAGTTGTCCTGATACTGAAGAAAATGTAAAATCTTACATTGATTAGTATAATAGACATGATTAAAAAAAAAAAATATCTGTGAGTCATTGAAATAAGGTTAAGTATTGTTTCTTATCATTCACAGCCACGTTTGGGTCTGGAGGGTTGATAATTCTTTCAGTCACATCCATAAGAGAAATATAACAATGATAAAAATATACCGCCATCCTACATATGTCAAGCGCTAAAAACAGACATGCATATCCGTAAAATGAATAGTAGTTCATTCTCATACAAAGGGAATATGTTTGTAAATATACAAAGGAATGTTATCGTCGATTAAATACATATAAATACAGGTCTCAGCTATTGATAACCACACACAGAAAAAGTGCAGAATATTGAAAGCTTTATATATATTCGATCGACGATATCACTCCTTTGTATATTTCGTGACAACAGTTGATTTGGTTGCTTAGCAAACCAAAGTAGCGTCAGCTGAAGCTACTTTTGGATGGGTGCCCTCTCCCCGCTCCCACGACCTTGGGTCACATTATGCTGTAGTGGCACAACGAATAAACACGTCTTGTGTTACATTTTGCTGTTGTGACAGATAAAATGAATAGGACCCTTTTTTCTAGTCTGTTCTTCAGGATCAATGTGTAGTATCTGTTCTGTGGCAGAGTTCGAGGAGTCGGTACTGACACTTGCCTGTGGAATGGGCTGCTCAGGGAGTGTGTGTCAAAGACTGAGTGCGCCGGTGCAATGCGTTAGCCAATGAGGTTATACTGAGGCTACGCACTACTAAGCACATTGGGGAGCCTTTGGATTCGTCCTTCATCTCTCCTATTATTAATCAGCCCAGCACTGCTCCATTGCACTTAAAGGAGTAAGTCCCCCTGGTGGATGCTTTCGTGGCAGAGGTTGCATTTGCTTCTACGGTCGCTTGGCAATCGGAGTCGCGTCGGCTGGAGCGATTTTTGGAAGGGATTACGTATTCTCCCCACGTAAACCCCGACCTTGTGTCAAATTCTGCTGTGGTGGGACAGTAGATAAATAGATTCCCCGAAGCACAACAGTTCCATTACACTTAACGGAGCAGGTCCGCTGGTGGACGCTTTCGTGGCGGAGGTTGCTTTGGTTGCATAGCAAAACCAAAGCTGCGTCGGCTGGAGCCATTTTTGGAAGGGTATCTCCTATTTTTCCCACGTTAAGCCCCGACCTTTTGTCATATTTTGCTATGGCGGATCAGTAGATAAATAGAGGCCTTTTTTGCTCGATTAGAGTGTAGTCTCTGTTCCCCGGCAGAGTCCGAGGCACCGGTACCGACGCTTGTCTGCTGAATAGGCTGGGGATGGTGTGTGTCAAAGATCTGGAGCGCCAGTGTCAGCCATGAAGTTATTCCGGGGCTGCACATTGCTACGCTAATTGGAGGCTTTTGGATTAGTCCTTAGGCTCTCCCACAATCACTCAGCCCAGCTGCACGGGACACAGTGCCCTGGGGCAATACTCTTCCATTGCACTTAACGGAATAGGTTTGGTATTTCATGACGCTTTCGCAGTGAAAGATGCTTTGGTTGCTTGGCAAACCAAAGTTTCGTCGGCTGGAGCTATTTTTGGATAAGTGTTCCCTTTTTTGTCCCGCGTAAAGCCCCGAACTTGAGTCAGATTTTGCTTTGGTGGAAGGCTGAATAGAGAGTACCCATTTTTCTGGCCTTTCAGTATGATCAAAGTGTAGTATCTGTTCCACAACAGAGCCCGAGGCGCAAGTACTGACGCTTGCGTGCCGGATGGGCCGGATATTGGGTGTGTCCAAGCCCAAATGCGCCGGTACAATGTGTCAGCCAATGATGTTATATTGGGGCTGCGCATTGGGAGCCTTTGGATTCCCTTTCTATTATTCGGTAATTAGGTAAATTTTCAGGCAAGCATGATTTCTGTTCAAACTGCCTATCGTGTTAAAGCCTTCTCTGTTTATCCACCTTCTGCTTTTTATGCATTTTTATTCAATCCCATGTTTTTGTGTTCTCCCTTATTATCAATGTTATTAGAAACCGTCATCAAAAACTCCACATATATTTCTGAAGCCTAGACTTTATATATATATATATATATATATATATATATATATATATGTATATGTGTGTGTGTGTGTGTGTGTGTGTGTGTGTGCAGGAGCATTCACACTACATAGGTTTTTAATAGGAGGTTCAATTTGCATCAAAAGATTATGCTGAATAGATCATAAGTTTGTGTCCAGTAGCTGTTTTGTCTATACCTAATAAGGAGTAAACGTTAAAAATCCTTGTACTCTAAGTCTGTTAGTGCGGTCTGTACGCTTGACACGTAAGTAGTCTGACACCCATCCAACCAGAATCACTGAACTGAAGGAACTTATGTTGACTTAGTTAACAATCCTGGTTGGTTGTTTCTAATACCAAGTTGAAAACGACACCGACCCCAAAAGACTTACAGAAGCGAAAAAATATCATTGAAAAAATGAATAAATGAAAGTTACCAAGAAACTTCCAACAATGATGACAAAATCTTTCTGTACAACAATGCGTCGGACATCCTTAGGTCAATATATGTGATTTTTGAATTCAAAGGGATTCTCTATGAAGTAGTAGCCGTATTATTAGTTGTTGCAGTAATGATTCGGGGAAAAGTAATATCGGGTTATTAGAAATAATAATTAGTAAGTTTGAATCGAAGTGAGTGTATAATCCCCATCAAAACTTTGTTATGGAGTGTTAGTGTATGGTCATTTTTTGATAGGTCGACTTTGAAAAGGATGGAGTTTTTAACCATAAATTTATTTTGAATCTGAAAATTTCAGCCGTTTTCAGCTACTCTGCTAACATTTTTAGCTATCAATAACACAAAATGCTTGGCCAAACTAAAACTGTCGCTTGATATGTCATCAATCGATCAGAAGAGATGATCTTTAATGACGTCATATATTCTCCTTTTTCCTTTTTTCTGTTTAACATAAACAGAACCGACTGTTCGCATCGACAAATCGGACGCACAAAAAAGAGATATTTGGACACATCTTAAAGGATTCATAAAATAAGTTTAAAGAGACCAATGCTTGACATGCGTTCAGAGACTGAATAAACTGTCAATGCAGACATCTTAAAGGAAATAAAATAAAAAAAGTGCCACAAAAGGAGTTCAGCAAAACAAAACTCATAACAAATTTTTAAAAATCAGCATATTACGCTATTCGCTTCGATCTTCAATCGAAAAAGTCTCTCCAAGTTTCCTCTGTAGCTTTTTTAAATATCTTTTACCTAATTTTACGCGTAATTTTCAGCAAACATTTTTATCTTTTCTTGCTGTCAATATTTAGTTCGCTTTCTTCTTTGGTGTTGATGTTTCTTGTTCTTTATCTTTAGTTATCAGGAAATATTTTCTAGCATTTTGATTACCAATGACAATTAGATCACAAGATAGGCATCAGCTTTTAAATGAATGAGTAGTTCATGTATGCACGTGCGTGCATTTTTGGTTGATTTTGATACTATTTCTGTTTGTTTATTTTTGAAGTTGTTGGATGGTATTAGGATGGTTTAGTTCTAACTAATTATGTGACATCTGTTATATCAGCATGCATTAAAACATGTCGAAATTGGTATATTTTCGATTTCTTCCAAGATGATATTGATGACCGAGGAAAATAGGCAACAATTTTAGTATATTGTGGTTTTGATTCAAGGAAAATCAAAAATTTGCACAAAATATAAAGTTGATCTTTGAATTTTACGGAAAAGGTACCGTGAATCATCAAATGTGTCAGAAGTGGTTTATAAAGTTTCACGATGATTCTCCAATTGATGTTGTTAGCAATTAAATCAAGACATTACTTGACAATTAACAACATTATACTACGCAAAAGAAAACCAATATACTCAGCACGTCTTATTCAACCAAGGGAAATGATGTTATTTCAAGGGCTATGTATGTTTCCAACATGAGCTGAACGAAAAAAAAAAACTTTGGCCGTATTTCTTTGTGCTGTTCACGACTGAAATATAGTTGGTGTTTTCTTGTATAGTTTTTTTTTCTTTTTTTCAAACATATTGAAACCACCCATCGAAGAAAGGACTTGACATTAACGTGAAACACAAAAAAGTAGTTGTACAAGCAAAATAAATCGCTGATAAGGACGGTCTTCATTCAAGAATAGGCGAGGCTCTGTGTTTAGAAAGATTGGAAAGAAACTCTTATACTCTTTTTCGACGAACTAAGCGTATGATTCGAACAAGACAACAATTGAAGAAGGATATCCAATATTAGTCAAGCTTCATATTATATAGGAAACGATGTTGAGTTTTTGCTGATCACCTGGCTAAACAGCTCAGGAAGGGGTTTCCATATTTAACAAATTTTGCACCTTTGGATAATCACTTATTCCATTCTTTACAGAATATTTCTTTTTAAAAATTGAACTGTTAATTGCTGGGAAAAATAGACGGTTCTTTGCAGTAGGACTTATGACAGTCCCCTATGAAAGTCGAAAGAATTAACATCGAAAATCAATTAAAAAATATCTTTGAATTTTATCCATATACCGAACGATAACAATAATCATCAGTGGGTATACATTTCATAAATCTATAGCGTTTCTTACAGTTAGCATCGCATTTCATGTTTATGGGTGATCAGTGTTATTTTTTGACGATATAAGTGTAAAAAAAAAGAGAGAAATGTCTATTATTCCCTCCTGACTTTTCTTAACCGGCCAAAATAGTATTATCCGAGTGAAATTCTATCTCACTTTATGTAAATACAAACGTGCAAATATCATTATTGTCTGACTGAAAACAAGTAGAATTATATTTTTCGCTGTCCTAATCGGAGGAGCAACATTTGACAGGGAAATACTGGCGTGCAAGCCATACGGACAGTAGAGCGATTGGGAATTCAGGTTGAACAGTGTAATATTTTGGGCAAATCAGTGTAATAGGAGCAAAACCATGTAGAATTTTTGGCAAAACCGGGGGAAAATTGATGATGATGATAATAATATTAATAATAATAATAATAATAATAATAATAATAATAATAATAATAATAATAATAATAATAATAATAATAATAATGATGATGATGAACTTATACCAAACATCAACATCAACATTGTTAGATTATTTTATTTATGATATCAATCAATAAAGCATATTTCCAAACCTTTTGTCTTGGACTGAAGACATTTTCCCATTGATTTTCAGTTTGTTATCTTGACAACAAAAACTCATGCTAAATAACCGAGAAATATTTGATCGTATCAATAGGCACGCTTCTTTTGTGCAGGGGACACTCATTCATTTCCCACCATTTTATCTGCATTCCGACCAACGGAAGTTAACAATAGTTGTCTGTTTCCCGTCTAACTATTCTATGTGTTATTCAACGCGTCCCTTGTTCAGCACAATGTGATATGTCACATCAATGAACTATCCAGCGACGTTATTGCCTTTCTTTTGACTTGTTTTTTTATGCTGGTGTTGTTGAATTGTTGTTTGTATTTATTCTTTCATTTTGAGAATTAACTATGTAAATGTGGTAATTTGGTCATCTATTAAACTAATAAAAATGCCAATAGGATGACGTAGCAGAGTATTGGGCCAAAAAATCCATAATACTGATCAATATAAACTTATTTGTATCAGATCTGTATCGTTCTACGTTGGAAATAAAGTTTGTTTTGCACAAAATTAGAAAGAAAAATATCAACATAGAAATGTAATCGTGCATAGAATTGAATCAAGACATTCTGCATATGTATTTGTATGCATTCAATATATATTATTTAATTTAGTAAATGCAAATGTGGTAATTTTGTCACATATCAAAATAATTAAAAGCCAATTGGATGAAATAACGGAATATTGAGCTAAAAACGCCTAGCACTAATCAATATCAGCTTATTTGTATGAAATCTGTGTCGTTTCTATACAAATCAACTTTTTTTCCGTACAATTATAATATCTTAGTGAAATTAGCTCACATAAATGAATTATTATTCTCCATATGCGTGTGTACATGATGAAAACATGAACTATTCCGTAGAATCTCTGTTACAGTTGCTTTCTCCGTGACAGAGGACTACACTGGTTCCACTGCCTCTTGATGTCATTGCTTCAAAGTAAAGCAAATTGAGTAGGTTGAAATATCAATCCTGGAATGCTTGCATAACTGCAGTCTGTGTGATGAGTTTTGAAATTACTAAGTTTTAACTCAATAAAGGTTATAATGATATATTCTACAGGAAACACCTAACAAGGCTAAGCCTTCAACTTCACAAAGTATTTTGGTCCATTACGGCTGCCATTTTTATTGTCATGCACTGTATGAAGATTTGATTTGATTTCAAGATAATTCAGTCCTTTGATACAGCTTTAAAACCATGCCTTACCACAGCTGTCATTTGCCAATATAAGTTGTTAGTTAATATCTCTTTGTTTTTCAGTAACACAGGCAATAGTGCCAGTAAAACAAAAATAGTATATATGAATAAATACAACAAATCTCATCTTTATCTAAAAAAATGAACTGACCAAGTCATCTTATAAAGCCCTCCTCTCGTTACACAAGCAAAGAATACATTTATAGCTATGATTAGCAATCCTTTATACAAGTAAAACAGCAATTGAGTAATTTTATTGAAGTATACAAGACTGTACTTTTGCATTTGAGTGTAATGTTATATCTGTGCACGTCTAGCTTGACTTGGCAATTGTTTCAACGCAGACCATAATTACACCTGACACTGTTCCACAGTGATTAAATACTCTCTTTGGTTATTCAATGCTGTTGCTATGAGTCATGCTTACAAAAGTGCCAAACACCCAAGATTCTGCTCGTAAGACGAAAAACACACACGAATTCTCCTTTCTCTCTTGGGGTTCTCTCTAGGCAGTTGGCTTGCTTAGTTTCGGTTATATTTTGACGATGTTCTTGGCTCGAAAACTTGAAAAAAAAAGCGCATACACCGGCCTTCACTGAGCTAGTATTGATTTCGCTGTTATCTACAGTGTAGCAAATTACAGCGGGAACAAAACCACAGGGGTTTGCAGTTTTTTTTCTTCTTCTGTGCTGTCACAAGTTATAAAGATGCTGAACAGCACACGCACGCATGCACCCACACATACAAATGCAGCGCGTATACCTTCGCTAGCATCATTGTCTCGGGGAATAATTGTTCCTAAATCTTACCCTGAATTAATTTGATTTTTCCTTAGCCAATTTAGCATCCTTGTACAAGATTTAAATCATATTTATTACGAACTTGGGAGGGGAATATAATGTGAATAGATACGTAAATTTTGCTACATTATGTGGTCTGGACATACAATTACAAAGCAATTTTAAGTGGATCAATCCTTTGCTAGCCCATTTTTCCAGAAGATTTCATCAAAATTCATTGATTACTTTTAGAGATATCATGTAAACAGACAGATGCGACTTCATAGGTGATACACCTTATAGATAGATCTGATTGGATCTATCGTCTTTGACTGCATGCTTTATATCTCATCGATCGATAGACAATATGTTCTCTAGGACATCGTGGATAAAAGGGCTTTTTAACGTATCAGTAATTCATAGGGATTGTATGTAAAATCAAGACAATGGATGTTAAAATGCTAAAAAGATGGATAAAAACCAAGAATTAAAAGCCGAGATAAAAAGGGCTTCGCTGGTCACTCATAAAACATCATGAAACCTGTGCATTTTGGCAGCATTCCACGTTTGTTATGATCAATAAAAGAAGAGAAACTGATCAATGAAGTTACCTCTCTTTCCCTTTGTTGGTCAACTAAAAAGTCCAACTTTTCACGATAAAAAAACTAGCCAAATGCTACTGGACAAAAAAAAAGGGATCGTTTCAGTATTAACTTACATTGAAAATTAAACCCCTGGAAAAGATTGGGAGGAAGGTTTTAAAAAATCTTTTCCTTGGCATTAGGAGTTGAGGTTTGAATGTTCAGTCCTGTGAACTTATTGGTCCATCATGTACGCACAACCAAGACATACGTACATTCATGACCAAGCAACATTACTCAAAAACTGACAAAACCTACATTGACTATTTTTAGTTGATAGTTTGTAAGGGGGTGGATTAATTAAGAAATATCTACCTCATATAAAGGAATCGACGTGACTTGAGCGTCTATACAAAACTAATTATGTGAAAATATCTTTGATAAATAGTTCTTTTATCTAAAATTATTAAAAAACAAAAACATAGATATCTTATGTAATATCTCATCCAAGATACCAGCACAATGTGTGTATTGTTTGTCCAAAAGGAACATAAAGACTCAATCAAGAGCACAGTTTGGAAAAATAACAAAAAGTTTTTAGATTGTGCTTAGTGATATAGTCATGCTATTGCCCCCACAGAGACACACATACACACAATTTAGTAGAGGGAGAGAAGAATCTGTAGGCCGCCTGGCTCGTTAGTCGGGCGATTTGATTGGTTACGGTGATTCAAAATAAAAGGTGACGAAGCAGTAAGATGGAATAAAGAAGAAAAAATAGGAAGTAAATGTTGAACAATTAAAAATGAAGAAAACTATTTGAGAGGAAGAAGACTGAAAGGAAGATGAAAGAGTTGGAGATGAAACAAAGACAAGGAAAAGAGGGAGATAGATGATATAGAAGAGAAAAAAAAGGGATACAAGGAAAAGGGAAAGGGATGCTAAAAGAATAGGTGGAAAAAATTGATGAAGTAAAATGGATGCAGATTGAGGCAGAGTGGAATAAATTGGAGGGGTAAATGATCACTGAGAGAGAGAGAGAGAGAGAGAGAGGGGGAGAGAGAGAGAGAGGATAAAGATGTAAGAGAGAACAAAAATGCCAGCTAGGAAATCTTTCGCTGATATATCAGTAATGACATCTGGTAACAGTTTCAGGATGATAATTAGGTTGTACTATGGTAAATGCCCTTACGATGGACATACCGAAGCAGTCCCTGTCCGTATCACAAGTTTCTCTTCCTCTCGGAGTTTTTTTGCAGTTTTTGCAACATGTGAAGTAGAGGCAACAAGCACTTCAAGTGTTGTCACTCACTTCACCATACGCTATTCTACTCATAGAGAGGAGCCAGATTCAAGCCTTTCCCGAGGGAATCATTTCCAGTCTCAGTCGGAGTTTTAACTTGGCTCGTCCAGTCTATTTCCTGCGCTGTCCACCGATCAACTGACGGCACTTCCATGATGATATTAATAAAAAAAAAAAGAATAGAATTTGGCATGTAGAAACCAATTTTCTTGTCTTCGTACAATGACGATTTAAATCTAGATATTCAATAAACTGACGGCCAAACGATGATGGAAGAAAGATACTTTGTCCTGTCTTGAGAACGATTGATTTTTTTTTATGATTATCTCTTCAGTGATTTTGGCAAATATTTTTATTGGGTTGGTACGATAAAATCATAGCATTGTTTTTTTTAATGTTAAACCTCGATGCTTGCATAAATCATTTTAAAGCGTTCATTTTGTTCTATTCATTTATTAGTTGGACTCTATTCATTCAGGTTTGAGACTGTCAAATCAAAAATAGAAAAAAAAGTCCAACATGATTGTTGAACGAGTTCAAGATTAAGCGTGAAGTATCAGAAACTACTTGCAACATTAATCAACTTTCTGGCATGGGAACCGTCAACAAGCGTACTACTACACGTTGGTTTCTAAATTCCAAAAACGGAGACAAAAGATTTGAAGATGTAGACCTCATTACGCGATTGATGATGTCCAATCGAAGGGTAATTATCAAGGTGGATCCATGTAAGAGAACCTTTGAGAAGTTGAAAAGGAACTAAAGGTTGACCATTCAACTACTGATTGACGATTGCACTTAATTGGATAAAGAAAAAGCATCGTATCACGCCTAAGAGCCTGAATGAAAAGAAAATTAAAAAAAACAAAAAACTGGCACGTAGCGCAGGTGGGTTTGCAGAAATTGATTGAAGTAGGTTATGGAATCATTTCTCTCCAAGCTTACTCATCAGACCACTTTTCAACCAGCTACCACCTTTTCAAGCATTTTGACCACTCGAAGGGAATGTCATCAACAGCAAGGCTGCTGCTGATCACCCTCCAATCCATTGGTTCAAGGACCATGAAATTCCAAACTTTCAGAATAAATGGACTTCTATTCAATTTGCCAAAAATGTGTAGATTATGAAACTTCTTATTTCGATAAATGACTTTTATTGTAAGCTGAGATATCTTACTTTAGAATTGATGGTGAAAGACTGCAATCATTGTTGCACCAACCGATTATGTTTCAACTTATCTGTTTTTACTACACCTTTATAGCCCTCAAATTTGATACATAATGAAAAATAACCTTTCTATCCAAACCATTTTTGCTAAATATGGTTTGCTATTCATAGTTTAATTTCGGAACGATTTTCATTCATATGCCCAGAAATGTTAGTGCATATTTATTTTCTTTTGAAAAACTAGCTGGAAATGTAAAAAAGATACCTGATTTTTCATATTTCTAAACACAATTTCAGCTCAAATTGATGCTTTGCAACTGCATATTTTTTATTCTAAATATTTTGAAAAATAATCTGAAACTGTCTTATGTGAAAAGGGAAACACGTTTCGATTTTTTTCATCCATTTTTTCTCTCCCAAAGGCTTTCAACCGCTTTCAGTTTGTTTTGAAAAAAGTTATTTGGACATTCATAGACTTTCGAAGTTTATCATAGATAAAAATGACGATCAGAAAGAAAAATTTAATGAATTCAGTTGTTGTTACCAAAGATGCAATCACAGATAAATGATGCAGGGTTGAGAAATGTACTGTTGAATTTGCAATAATCGTAAGACTGAAACTGTTCCTAACAAAAATAATTGCCATGCGAAATGATACGGTATCTCTACACATGCAGCAAATTAAATGAAACGGTTTTTCATTGCCATGTTGCAGTCACTCAAATCGGTCAAGTCAATACAATAACCGCTAGACGTTGTTAGCCATTATTGGCGTCTATACTTTCATCAAAATTTCAACTAATTACACTGTTGTTAACGTGGAATGAGGGAGTTGAAGAAACATTTAAGGCAATGAAATAATGACGGAGAGAGAAGTTTCAATTTAAACAACAATACACACGTAGTTTCTCATGATCAGAGTCAGAAACAAACCAAATTGATATGCATGCAATATGTATGTACATAATAAATTAAAGATTTCGAAACACAAATGTGCATGTAAGGGGATCAGTAATCGTCAATTTCTGCTGTAAGTTGGAGGTTTGAGTTGACTTGATCTTTCCACCGTAACAATGAGAACGAGAACAATCCCAATTCAAGTAAGTGGGGCAGGGTAAAATACACACTGTTGACTGTGCCATCACATAGAGGCAAACCGATGTATGAAGTACATTTGAAGCTCTGTCCATTTACTAATCCCCACGCAAAACTGTACATCAGATTCCGCACTTTCTGCCACTATTCACATCTATACCGATTCCTCGCCAGATCGTAAGTAATTCAAGTAGACTTGTTGATCTGCTTTGTAACCACCTCTTGAACCCCTGGTTTAACCTTGTTCATCTTGATTCGCTTCCTGACTCAGCATTTGTTGCAAGTTCAGGGCCAACAACAAACTGGATTCATTGTTGCAATGGTTTTCCCCCTCGAAGTCTCTTTTCCTCTTGCAAGTGTTACTCGTTGCTGGACTAACTGTCAATGCCTGAAAAACGGTCAAAGTGTGGGAAGGGCATAAAAGCACGGTCTTCGAATATGTTAGTCCTGTTTGCTTTTACCAGAAGACAAAGAACAGACTCTTCTTCGGCAGCATTCAAGATAACTTTCGTTTTTTCGAAGCTCGTGTATGGAGATTATAAACAGAATCATCCTGTGACTGAACTATGTCTCTTTAACTGGGATGATTGGGATGGTCTTTTTAATGTCCTGTCTCCAGTTTGGGCGATAGAAATACAAGCACGACCTTTAGTGGTTTGTTTGCCGCTTCGTACATGATGCAGCTCCGTTTGTCAGCCCTGCAGTATTCCGAAAGGCTGTTAATGAGACGAAAGTTTATTTTCCAACTAATCCTGGTGATGCCAAGGACACATCCATGCCTATTCCTCTATTTGATCCGTAGACTTCTTTCAGTATGTTTGAGTACGGTGTGTCCAGCTTGTCCCTCTCTTTTGCTATTCATATGTGCTACTTTTGTCTCTCAAAATTCCCCAGTCAAATGATGTTATGTCTACTCCTCAAATCTTTAGTGTTACGAGCTTTTTTGTGTTCATTCCTTCGTAAAACTTGACGTCTCTCTGTATGTTTCCTTGTTCCCCGAATTATTCATCTTTATGTTCACTCTACTGACAGAGACGACAGAGTTCTGCATTTTCTGTACTGGTTTCTCCATTACTACTCCATGCCTGTGACTTTCAGGGACCTTGTGCGGGAGCAAGCTCATACCATCACCTTTTTTCCCCTCCAGCATCTCGAACCTGACATGAGACGAGTGAAAAAAAATTACGATTTAGCAAAGTGTAATGTCATATAATATCAAGCACATAGTAATAGTTACAAACAAATTCAATCGATATCGCTGTGGGGGTGTTATGCATAATGAAAGTCAAATCACTGAACAACCTTCTATCGGCATTGTCACCTGTGAGAATCGAACCCGCTACACTGGGTAAAATATTCAGACTCTGGGCCATGTCAATTAAGTAATAAGTATAATTCACAAATTTGGTGGGAGGAAGATAAGGTTTGTATTGTTATTACTTACCGATCGAATTCAAAACAGCACGGCACTTGACACGTGGAAGCACTGTCAAACCGTCCCCCCTAGTAAGTGAGCAATTAAAATCCAAGATGGAGAATTGGGAATAGCTGAAGTAAGTCCAACAGCAAAATTTTCAGTCGTGTGTGGTCAATAACAACATCAATCAAGTACAAAACTGCCGACAATCGCATTTTGATCATTTTTTTTTATCGCTTGTATGGTCGTCTGTTCTGGTTATCATTTCTTTTTCTTCTTTATTTTTTTTCTTTCTTTCTGTCTCCTCGTCATTTTTTTATTTCTTTTTTTCTTTGTTTCCTGACTTTCATTGCGTGGGGAAGGTATGCACGCTCCACTTGCTGGCTGCTAGTAGCAGTTGTTGCATTTGACCTTTGCCTGTGCCACGCCTCGTGCTTGTCACCATCAACCACTCCCACGCATTAGATTCACTTACCTTTTGCTTCTTCTCATCTCATCCCCTCACTCACTATTATTCACTATCACTCACTCTCTCTTGGTCCAATCGTCCCGCTCTATTTAAGCATCTGTGATTGATTAATCACCTGGCACAAATTTCTATGCAACTCCATCCCCTCTGGTTATTCTCCCATCCTGAAAATTATTCCTCAAATGTTATATCAAAATCAACCAAGTCATCTATGGGGAGATTGCAAACATAGTAGAAGCACCATTTTTCCCTAGCCTCGGTTCCTTGCTCCGCACGAGATCGATAGAATCAGCACATCCCTAGCACGATTTGGGATGGCAAACGGGTTTTCGGTCGACGGCTCTTTTACCGACTGAGCTAAACTTACAAGTCTCACGTATAGAAATGTTTGTTATGATTTCTGATTATATATGCATAACGAGCGTTGTAGTAAAAATCTTTGGTTCGAATAAACGTACGGCTGGAGGGGTCAGGTTCTTATTCCAAGTACAGTCATGGAATTGATTTTTTTTTTTTAAATTTATGATTCCTTTTGGATCACCCTACCATTCCAAAGTCTGGATAATGGACGGAGAGTTGATGTAGAGCTAACAACTCCTTCCTGTAAATCTCACTTGGTACTGAAGCTGCAGTGGTATCATCCCAGCGATTGTCCTGGTCAAGAGAATCCCCCTTCAGATGCATATTGATGAAAACATACAGAAAGTCAGATCACCAAACAATATACTAACGGTATTGGCACCTTTGAGAATCGAACCTGCGACTTCCGACGATGTATTCACCAGATAAATTCGCTGTGTGTCGCACAGGGCAGACACATAACTGGATAAATATATGGTACAAATGTAACCAAAGTTGGAATATGATTTAATTGGAACTATACAATATATCAATATTTATGTAAGGTCATAAATCACAGTTTATTTTATCAAATTCCTCCAAGTTATAGTCGTTTAGATCTGATACGAAAATATTATTCATAACTTTGTTTAACAAGGGAATTAAATGTTCTTCGTATTCTTGTATATAATTCCTTTGTTGTCTCGCTATTTTCATCAAATCTTTTCATAGATTGTACAAACAATAGCAATAATAAGATGTTTTGTTAAATAACGGGTAAAGTCTATTAAATGATATACAGCAAACCCTTGATTCAACGAAACCTGGTTTAACAGACTTCAGATTCAGTGGACCTTAACCCCCTATTAATGAACATGCTATTTTATTTCTGTGTACTAGTGATTATTGTGTTGTAAATAAACTTCCGTTTACCTTTTAAGATAACCAATTCTAAAGAAAAAAATTATGCCTCAACTCAATCATGATCACTTTTGTCTCCATGAATAAGATTTTTGGTCAAAGTTAGGAAATGTTTAGTGCATGCCGAAAAGCATTATCGGGAACTTCCGTAATTCCAAGTTCACAATCCTATAATGTAGAACAGGCTTTCTTGCTGAAAGAGCAACAAAGATGATAACAATAACATCATCCTATTGATGAATAAAGATTGAATGCAAAAAGCTTCGTTTTAGTTCTCTATTTGGATCGAAGTTCCTGTCGAACTCAATGCGTACAATATGTGCCATTAACAAAATTTAGCACTCGTATTTGAGAGATATATTCAATCATAACTCTGTGTTACGAGGTACATAATTATTTTATGACACCCTGATGTACAGTTCTGTCTAGTGTATTGAAGTTTTGTTTTCTCTTTCTTATTTCAACTGTTCACATTCGTCTGAATGTTTTTGGATTCGTGCCGTCTTTTCGGGATATCTTACGTGTCACTGTCTTCTTTCATCTTCCCTCCTTGAACAATCTTTTCAAAAAAAGTCTTTTAATATTCTGCCTATATATCCGTTACTGTTGTTCTTTCACTTTTACATTATTCAAACAATGCATCAAGAGCAACTAGATATGGGACAAACTTTATTACGCATGGAAAACGACGTTTTCTATTCATTATTTGGAACATCCTCCCCCACCTAAAAAAAATAGTTTCTTTTGTAGTTTCATTTTTCATTTCAAAATCACGCTAAACTGGTCTCTTATTTTGTGTCCGGTTGCATTTACGCTCTCTGTTTGGAAATTTGGACGTTTAGTGACTCTGCAAAAGGTAAGTTGGGTTACTTTTTCATTGATTCCTCCTCTTCCAATGATTTTCAAATTGATCAATTCGATCTCAACATAGTATGTGGCCAGAATATGTTGGTTGCGTGACGGTTTCTATTGAATGATAAACCAAACCTGTATACTTACATATTTCAATCAACACATTTTACCGTTCCTTCTCTTCATAAGACTTCCAGTGATTCTTTTCTATTTTTTTCTTGATATCTTCTTTTTTCCCTTTTAATTTAATCTAATCTCAATCCATCTACCAAGTTTCCAACGGGTATCGATGGACTCTGAGGCAAGCATTCCGGTGTACTTGAATACTTCTAGAAAATAGACTACTGTTTTTTGAAGTGGAGTGTTTCTTTAACACAGCCTGGAACCACCCGTATGGATTGAAATTGCATGACAACTCTATCAATATTCTGAATCTAAAATGTCGATCATTTTGCTAATCATAACCCAGCAGATCATGTTACAAACTTGAGAGCAAATGGTCTTTTTCCGAATACCAACCTGTCGGATAACTGAATAACGCCCCAAAATTCAATTGATTGGTGGGCGTAGCTGGCTGGTTATTAGGATAATACTTAATTTTTTTTCTCACGTGTTTGAAATTTTCGTTCTTTTTTCCCGAAAGATAGAAACAAAAAGATCCTAAGATCTGTTCAGATGAGTTAGCATTTTTTGAATCTGTTACTGTCACTGATTGACATAACGAAATATAAGTTGATTTTCTTACTCAGTGTTGCCAATATAGATATTAACATCTATATGAAAATGTTCTCGGTTGTATCTAAATGCCAGAAATTGTTATTCTGTTAAACATGTCCATTTGATTCTCTAATGAGAAAGTTAGTGATACGTCATAATAAATTAAGTAATATTTTAATAAAATTGATGCTGAACATAGGAGACATTATATTAATTGATAAAATGCATTATATTTTCGAAGATCTTAGATACATAAAGGGAATCTAAATATTTTTGGTTGTTTTCAGATTTGTTTCGGCTCAGTTCTAGATGTAAACTTAATTGAAAAAAGAACTGCAAAACAGCACTTGCTAGAGTTTCACACGAGAAAAGGACTTGCACATCTTTGGTTTGACTTTCAGACGTGTTTTTTTTTCTAACAATATTATCCTGCATTTTCCGGTCCTATTCATGAACGCCCAACTTTTTCTTAAAACCCATCATTTGTCTATCTCCCCTTAGCATCATCTTATCCATCCGTGCAACCTGATCTTTTGACTCTAGTCCCTCCTTAATCTGTCAGATTTATCCGTTACCCAGGGGCGTCAAATTCACACCTTCGTACAAACACACGCATACACATGTGCACACGTACATACATGTACACACACACACACACACACACACACACACAAAGAGTCTGCAAAATGTGAACATCAAGAAAATCTGGGGCTCCCATTCAACTACGCCGTTTCGAAGACATTGAACGCCAAATAGATTGGACAATAACAAAGAGGAGGGAAGAAAGGGTTACAAGGCCAACTGGTTGGCAAATTAGCGCATTTCTCGAAGAGGAATGGATTCCTGTTGAAGACTTCCAGACGCTTCCAGTCTTAAGGATTTGGTCGTATTCGAAGCGGAGGAGACATACCGGCGTCAGGTTGCTATTTTCCCTTTCTACTTGTATTGTAGATATTTAAACACACATGCACACACACACACACACACACACACACACACACGTGCATGTGTATGTATATATATATATATATATATATATATATATGTATGTATGTATGTATGTATGTATATATATAGTTTCTTTTCTCCCTTTTTTTATTCCTTGTCAGGATTATTTCGAAGAGATCATTATGTGTCTAATCCCAATACTTTTTCTCCCCTTGAAAGAATGTGCTTTTCGGCTAATAACCCAGATGTCGGTTGTACCATACTGAAGTATTGGCAAGTTACGTCTCAGTGATCAAGTATTCGGTGAGTTTCTAGTTCAGGAAATAACTTAGTGTACTACTATAGATAGACAAACAAGGAGATATTTTTTCAGCGTAGCATACATTAGTACATTACGTAACCGAATCAATGTATCTATCAATGTATGTATGTATGTATGTATGTATGTATGTATGTATGTATGTATGTATGTATCTATCTATCTATCTATCTATCTATCTATCTATCTATCCATCTATTTATCTATCTATCTATCTATCTATCTCATATTAATATCTATCAATCTATATATCTATCTATCTCATATCAATATCTATCCATCTATCTATCTATCTATCTATCTTTCTATCTATCTATCTATCTATCTATCTATTTATCCATCTATCTATCCATCTATCTATCTCTCTATCTATCTATATATCTATCTATATATTTATCTATCTCATATTAATATCTATCAATCTATATATCTATCTATCTCATATTAATATCTATCCATCTATCTATCTATCTATCTATCTATCTATCTATCTATCTATCTATCTATCAATTTGTCCCCTATCCATTATTTATTTATATATCAATATATCTGAAGAAGTCTTATTACCTGTATTGAGGTAAACTCTTATGATCAATCACATCCACAATTCAGCATATAATTGTATGCATCAGACCATCAACGCGAATCTTCGAGAAGTGTTCTGAAAAAAAAACAACGTACGAACAGTAAGAAAAACGGAAACTAGTTCTGATTCAAAATGAACACAGTCATGGAACGAAAAAGACAATGTATCAAAATGGTAATCTACGCCACTGATCATAAATGTGAGGGGTTCTGCTTTCTATGATTATACACACGACGTTTTGTTAGTCAATCATAATATATGTCATGAGACCAAGTTTTTTTAGATGAATATGCTGTGAGGGGTGAACAATTCAAAAAAAAAGAAAGAAAGAGGTGATCATTAAACGAGTCACTTTCAACGTATTTGTTTGGGTAGTGATCACTAAGAAAGTAATGAAAGAACATGGATGCGGACACAAACTGAGGATCGTTTTACCCGAATAATGCCCGAAAGATCAATTGACATTTACGCCTGATAGAATATCTTTGTAGAGTGAATGTTAGGTTAGGGTTAGGCACTTTCAGTTATACATTGCAAATAGCTATAAGAACAATCATGTGTTGGTGGGCGTTGTTGGTTGGTCATTAGGATGACACACAGACGATGCATTCATTTCTCTCTCCCCCCTCTCTCTACCCCCCTCTCTCTCTCTCTTTCTCTCTCTCTCTCTCTTTTGACTTGTATTTTCATTTTATTTGTTCTTTTTTTTCCTGTGAGGTGAAATATACGGAAGACTAAAGAACGAAAACTACCCTTCATCTTGTTGTTACTTAGATATCTTTTGATACGTTAACACATCTACCATCTTCCAATCAACCAGTTCCCTATCCATAATCCATCTATATTTAAAGATAATCTAGTATAGCCACACAACAACTGAAATTTAACATAAATAAAAAAAAAAAAAAGAAAGGTGATCAATGAATGTTACGTCTATGGCATTTATTTGGGCAGTGATCATTAAGAAAGTCCAAACTTTCAAAAAAAAAAGCATGAATGTTGGCCCAAACTGAGGATCAATTTAGCATAAACATACACTGCAAAATGATCCCAGCTCTAAAGCACTTTCATGGGGGATTTGAAAATAACGATAAAAAAGTGTTAGTTGATATAATAAGGTGTAAATGTTAGAAAGTTCAACCTCGCAGATTCTTTGCTTCTGCCTGTATACATGATGCATGCATTCATACATAGCCATCCAATTGAATCGTGAAGACTGGGAAAAAAACTATTTCAAAAGTTTTAGTCGGCAGTTCTTAACAACATATCCCCCTAGTGGTTGCAATCTATTTTCATCCCTATGAAAGACCATTCCCAAAAGTTTCCGATGGAAATTGTATGATCAGTCTCATCACGCAGCGCTGACAGAAAACCAGTTGAGTTTAAATACCCTAGTGTAATTACCCTTCCAAAGGTACGAGTTTTGAAGGAGTTATACTTTATAGTGTGGGGATCAGTCCACTAAATTTGTTATTGAATTGTATCCATATGGCTTCCGTTGCACTTACCATTTTATTGATAGTCTAAAGTGCAAGAATCGAGAAGGATTATTTACAGTAGCCGTAATATATGATCCTTTATCAATATCCATCTCTATTCGATTTTTGTAGAACCACTGATCCAAATATCTTGAAAATCCACATGATGTAGCTTTGTGTACTGAATTATATACATCGTCAACGTTATTACGTAGCAATGACCAGTAGTTGAGTAATTATAGTTCAAGCAAACAAGCACACATTTTTCCAGTTGTAGAGAGATAATAAATCATAGTCATTTATATATATATATATATATATATATATATATATATATATATATATATATATATATACATATATATATATATTTTTATATATATATATAAATCTATATATATGTATGTATATATATATATATATACATACATATACATATATATATTTATATATATATATGTACATATATATATATACATACATATATATATATATATATATATATATATATATATATATATATATATATATATATATATATATATATATAGAGAGAGAGAGAGAGAGAGAGAGAGAGAGAGAGAGAGAGAGAGATAACCTGAAAAATGATACGATGTACAAACCGAACAAATGATTTAAACCCTTGGTCTAATAGGGATTTGGGTAGACTGGGTGGGATTCTCTAATGGAGGCATTGAGTATGAAATGGTTGTTTTGGGATACAGACCAAAAGCAACCTGGATAAACCTGGTCACAGGAAGATCACGGGGAAGCCAATTTTAGGCCAGCAATCCCTGGAGATTGTCCATATGCCTTATTAATGGCCATTGCAAGCTGAGTCTCACAGGGAATTAGATTTGCTTGTATTCAAAAGATGAGTCTGTTGTACTAATATGGATCCTGGAAATAAATAACTCTTTTAGCATACGCCAGATTTATGGCGGCCCTGATGACACGTGAGAGAGATTGTTGACTACTAGGTGCTTTTTTTTATTTCACACCATGGGAGAATGTATATTTCTTAGAAGCATAATTAGTGTTCCGAATTTCAGTTTAAGCCTGTAGGGAAGAACAACAGACAGCTAAAAACACAACAACTTGACGTGCGTTTGCCTGTGTACTCATCGTTATAAGACAATTGTTTATCGTATGAAAGCGGGTTCATGTCTTTAGAAAAACGCGTCAGGTGCGAAATAATTTCATAATGAGAAATCATTTTGTCAATTGGAAGTACAAATATTGGAGGGATTTCTAATACGAGATTCTTTTGGTTCCAATCTTAAGGAGCGAAGATTGAACGGAGAAAGAAATCTGATGACCTCAAATAGCTTCCAAGGTTAGCCTATTTGCAGTGAAGATCACTTTACAGTCTACATGCAGGATATTGGGTTAGTTGACCACGTAAATTTTGTTGAGAAAGGGCATGGATAAATAAACACAAAGTTCGAATACTATTATGGAAACTTGAAAAGACATGAATATTTTATTAAATGTTAGAAAGTCCAGTTTATTACTGATTGACAATTTAAAACTGATCCCTGACCATGTTGACCCCCCACTCTAAGCACAGAGGTTGAAAACTAGTCTACACCCTTCTTTACATAGGTTAATATAAGTGAATAAGACCTATTGGAATAAGGTTTGATGAGTTCAATTTTCAGTATGCAAAATATCGTATTGTGTGTTTTGTGACTATCATTCAATGAATGACAACTGGTTCTTGAGCGAAACCGAGCGCATGTTTTGGAAAATTCCCAATCGGGAAATATTAAGAAATAGACATTTATGTACTTTATAATATTTACTCTTTTCTATCCACTCTCTATAGAAAGTTCCATTTTTTCTAACTTTTGGGGTCGAAATAACATAAACAAAAGAAGCAATAGCCTTTAATTATTACACAGAAATCATATCTTAGAACCGAAAAAAAAATGGATGATGCTATACTAGGCTGATTCATCAGAGATTAATCTGGCAGGATTTACAGGATGCTTGGTTAAAGATAAACGGGAAAAGGGTTTTGTGCTCACACAATAATGACTAGAACCAAAACAAACGCTGAATGATATTTCCGTTTAGCGTCTTTTCGGTGTGGAAGTAAAGTGTCGTTGAACGAAGTCTTATAAAGTATAGAGATACCTTTAATTCCTATCAATATGGTGATCTTTATTTTTTCCATCATTATTATTCTGATATTCCCTCTCTTATCTCAATTAGTTTCAAGTGCATTGTTTGCTCTGAACTCAATTCCATATACTCATCCTGGTTGAAGATCTTTCTTGCGTAGCATCATAGAACAAGCAAAAGAAGGCAACAGGAGGGGCGTTCTAAGCTGCATCCATTACATATGCACTGAATGAGTGGCCAAGTGCCAACAACTAAAATGCACGGAAATTAGTAATTCACAAATATTTTTCGCTTATCATCTTTTTTCCATGTAAGCAAACAAAATGACTCGATGCATATATATATATATATATATATATATATATATATGTATATATATATATGTATATAAACACATATACACGTAGATAAATACATGCATATATATGTATGTGTGTGTGTGTGTGTATGTGTGTGTGTGTGTTTGTATGTATGTATTTATATATTGAAAGGAATTTGTCGGCTAATTCTGTGCATGCTATTTTCTCACTCTGCTGAGATCTCCAAATGAGAAAAATAATAATATTGCAGAATTTCTGCAGAGTTGCCCACACACTCCGAGCAGTTAATTTTTGTAATAAGAGAGAGAGAGAATTTCAAAACATCTTGCCATTGAGACATTGTAGAGTGCTCTGGCAGATATGTTTTATATGAGTGAGCCTGATATTAGAAGCAGATACATCAACATACGCTTCTCAGTTTTTGAACTAGATTCACACGAGGGGTCGTGTGTATAGTGTATTCAGCCTTTTTTCATAAGCGAAACAATGAACGTTTTGGAAATGGTACATGTCGAGAAAATAGTCTTTGTTGAGTATTGTTCCAAATTTGAAACGTTGGTATCACTCGTGACATTATGTGAAGATTCGGCAATCATCTCCATAGATCTTTTGCAAAAACAGAAGAGTCCCCTGCAAAGTTTTCCGCAATTTGTAACAGAA
This sequence comes from Thysanoteuthis rhombus, assembly GCA_963457665.1. Classification (NCBI taxonomy): domain Eukaryota; kingdom Metazoa; phylum Mollusca; class Cephalopoda; order Oegopsida; family Thysanoteuthidae; genus Thysanoteuthis; species Thysanoteuthis major. Next base: position 25,910,757 of record OY735201.1, read on the forward strand.
TATCAGACGGACACATTCCTCTTGTAGAGCGTTTATTATTCAATGTGGGGGGAAAGCACAGTGCACAAATTCACACACACACACACACACACACACACACACACACACACACACACACACACACACATATATATATATATATATATATATATATATATATATATATATATATATATATATATATATATATATAACAAGGTACCGTAATACAATATCTGTGTGGTGGGTTTATCAAATCATCCGAATCATTCGGCAGAAATATGGTGTTTGTATAGTGGATCCTCTCTTTTTCTATATTTCTCCCCCCTCTCTCGATATATATATATATATATATATATATATATATATATATATATATATATATATATATATGTATATATATATGTATATATATATATATATATATATATATATATATGTGTGTGTGTGTGTGTGTGTGTGTGTGAGTGAGTGTATATATATATACCGATAGCTTTAATGTGTTCAATAGAAATATCTATTGTTTTTCTGTGGAATTCAAGCATTTTCCTAATAAACACTTAATTACTTTGAAATTTGATAGTTCTATACTTCATAGCTATTAATAGTCAGATTAAATGTTTTCGGTACATCAATTTAATCATAGATCTTGGAATATGAGCAAAACACAGTGAGGAAACCAGGTGGGTGGTTTGATTCTCCATTCATTACACATGCGTAGAAAACATGGCCAACAGCCAGAACTACCAAAGGAAATTAGTAATTCTCAAATATGTCTCGCTTTTCGCCTTCTTTTTTCGTGAAAGCGTGAGTGTGGCGTAAAGTGAACATTCGAAGAGCGGAGGATATTTGTAATTTATATTTGTGATACTATCGACGGCTTCATAGATGTATTAATCATTATTATTTTGATACGCGTTATGTTTTTGCAATATGTTGTAAGTGCATGCTAATTCCATATCCCCACTCTCCGTCTCTTGACAAACTCCGATTTGTGCAACATCATAGAACATAAGCGAAATAAGGCGAGGGGGGAGATGTCCTAATCTCCTTTCATTACATGTGCGTTGAATACATGGCTAAGAGCCAGCAAGTACCAAAGGAAATTAGTAATTCTCAAATAAAATGATCGCCAAGATCCTTTTCTCCTCAATGGACTACAAGAGAGCTGTAATATCATCAATTATGGACGAAATTCCATCAACATGTTCTTCTTTGGCTTGATTAAGGAGACAATTAGATATGCTGACCTAGTCTGTGCGGCCGACGCATCACTCTTTGTTCTGATTACTCCGGCATCGACAGAGCACCTGCCGCATGTGGACACACCCTACCATCCACTCTTTCTCCTTTCCCCCTTACACCCACCCCCTGGAACGCCCTAGCTTTCACATTTTTCTGATCAATTATGATGTAGCATCAGACTATCTTCATTGCCGATCGCAAATCAATCTGGTCGACTCTACGACCGATATTCACACTGTCTGTTTGAAGTACTCGTCGATAATCTATTCCTAACACTACTGCTTATGGCCGATAGCGGTTTAAACCAGGACTTTTTCACACGTAAACAAAATGAAGGTTATCATTACCTCTAGCGATTAATATTCTTTCAGTCATATACTAGCATATCAAGAATTATAATGAACTTGAAAATCACTACCTTTGCTTATATAATTCATTAGAACAAACAAATCGAGTATTTAAAAAAATCAATTAATTATTTGGAACAAATAAATTTCAGTTGAAAGATTATTAGAATCTATGACGCTGGAAGAAATTATAACCTTTGAATGTGCAGAAATCATGGGACACTTTTAAAACAAATTTCAAAGGGGACAATCCTTTAAACATGATATTAACACATTTACCTATATTCTACGATATACAGATACAGGTATTTGATCAGCACACTTTGGTTGATGGGTAAAATAAAGCCTATTTGAGCACCAGTGTTCTCGTTTCTCATAAGGGATCTGTTGATTGATGCACTGGGTTAAAAACAACAACAACAAAACAACAACAAAAAACAGCAAAAAACCCTTACTTATGAAAAGAAATACGTAGCGTGAAAGTATCAGTCTCATCGTATAATTGATTGGTAGCCATGAAACAGGAATATTTGATCTATTCATTTCAAATATATTTCTACTTCTTTTCCTTTCTCTTTTTTCTCTCTTCCCTTCTCTACTTCTTCGTTGCTTTCATTCTTTTTTTCTTTTTTCTTTATTTTATCCTTTCTTTCTTGCTTTCTTCCTGTTTGGCTTCTTATGTTGATTCATTTACTCATTTATACAGTTATCTATTCATTCGTCCGACGCCTCGTGACAGTGCCCGGTCGGTAAAGAAAATTAAGACTTGCGAATCGGCATCAATGAAAGAATGAATGATAGAACGAGGAGCCGATACGATGAATCGGAGGCCAGGAATGAGTGAAAACCGAGAGGAAACGAAACTGAAAACTGAGATGACAATAGCGACAAAGAATCACGAGGAAGTGGCCATTCGATGCAATCATCCGGTGACGAGAAAAGCCTGAGAGGACAGATTGCCAACACAGAGAACTTTCGACCTGGGCACCGGAGATTTCCGTTTCTGTTTGGATCCATAAAGAAGGGGTTTTGTCTGGATCGGGATTCAACAGGATGATATCTAGGTTCAGGGTTAGACAATGGATACATTTAAACTATCCGTATATCCGTCGAAATAGCAATAGAGTCCGTTTGCATTGATTCGTGGTTAATCGTATCCACATAAATTATTACTGCTCTCATTAATCGCTTTATACACACACATACACACACACACACACATATATATATGTGTGTGTGTATGTATGCATGTGTATGTATACATGTGTTTTGAACAACATTGTGATATTCAAAACAATTCAACTACCAATGACATCAAAATGATGATTTATCAGAGATAAATCATAACAAAAGTGTCGAACCCAATGTGAATTTTTTTCTCCTTTTCATGCATCTTTGTAAGAAGAATTATAGATCTTTCCTTTATATTTCTGCAGATCTTAACATTTGGCACATAGGGAATGGTTTATGACTGAAAAAAAATAGTCATTAAACGAAAAAATAATGCCAGGTAAATTTGGATTTCTATTACATACTCTTCCGGTAAACAGAGCAATATATTTATATATATATATATATATATATATATATATATATATATATATATATATATATATATATATATATATATATATATATATAATATATATGTGTGTGTGTGTGTTATCAAGAAATAGATCAATGATCTGACAGAATGATTATAAATTATGTTATATGATACGATACATTCAACGTGAAATAACGGATAACCATTTCAAATAGAGTTTCAACATGATAGAACAATATAACCATATATATATATATATATATATATATATATATATATATATATATATATATGTATGTATATATGGTCATAAATTTCATATTTCATAATTTCAATACAACAGTCTTCCAAATCATCATGCGATATTTCGTAGTGCAATTTAGTTCGTATTGGATCCATGTCCAGATATTTTGCATTATACACACGATATCAAATTTTCATTATCTTTGTTCACATTTGGATCTTAATGTTGTACTTTGAATATTATAGTGGATCATTATAGGGATCATCAGCTGTATAACTACGAACCTGTTTTAGGGATTAAAAACAGTACAGTCAATTCATCATCCCCCTTTATCTGGGTTAATCTGACATCATCCTCTCACATGTATTTAATTTTGATATCTTATTTAGGATACTTGTATTTTCTTTTGTGTGACTCAACATCGTAGGATGATTTGGGACAGAATAGATTTTATCAAATTCGAAAAAAAAACCCAACTCTACTGCATTATCATGTTTCAGATACAATAAGTATATGTAATTGTTTGTGTGTGTGTGTGTGTGTGTGTGTCTTTCTGTAAAAATCTCGTTGTTTATTCACACATACCTAATTTGTGACGTGATAGTTCATTACTTCATAGCTGCAATAGTGTGAATAAATAAAGTGGAATATTCATTTGGTTCATATAGTCAGCAGGAGCTATTTTTATCTGCATTTATTTGAGCAAGATTTTGTCCTGATTTGAAATCGAACTTGGAATGAATATACTCCGGAAGACTCCTTCACCGTTAGGTGCTCAAAAACTTTCGATAATGACCAGTTTTACCTGTATTTACATTGAAGCTACAACCCAGACAATGCTGCCAAAATACGTTGGTCATGCGATGGTTTTTATTAAGTAAATAATACTGGATATAGTAATTCTTTCACTCGTAGCATTGTTCTTCAAGAAGTGAAAATAAAAACGACATTTTATGTTGAACAACCTAATAAGTATGATATACTGTACAAGGCACATTTTATGGCAGTTCTAAATAATGCCATATTCCAAATTTCTTTCTTTCTTCATTTATAAAGAACTCACCTTACAGGTACGATAGGTTATAAAATAGAATTATATCACTTTTGTCATATCTTGGAAGCAGCAGACTATTTCGGGTGAATTTCTGTCACAAAGAAAGTCGGAAGTGCCAATGGCTAAGGCTCTTGTTTTTTGTTTCAGTCTGTTGCACTTTGTTCTGCATGAGTTGCTGGTCTATCTTTTGGAATCAGCCTCAATAAAACTTGTCAATAGTCGACGTCTGCCTTTGGCTCTATTGCAGCACTGTCACATATCAGACGATGACTGTCCTTTTTTCTTTTGTCATATAAGATATCGGTGTTGTCAGTATTGAAACTTATTGTAGATAGATGATTCTTTTGTTGTTGAGACATATTTTCAAATATACCAATAGGTTTCAATATATATATATATATATATATATATATATATATATATATACGTGCGTGTGTGCATGTTTGTGCATGTGTGTGCACACGTACACACGTCTGTGGGCTAGCATTTAGCTTGAAAATATGTACCAACATCGAAACAATAGACCAAATTGTAGCGGGTCCAATAATAAAAATACGTAAAAACACACACACACACACACATATACATATATATAGATATATATGTATACATACTGCAGACTGAACTTCTCAGGGTTTATTATAGTCGATATTGTTGTATTTTTCCAGCTTATACTCAATTGCAATTATGTATACGGCAATACCTCAAGCATGCTACCACACAATACAAGTTCCCCCTCTTTACGAAAGTATGGTAGTCATATGGAAAATTATTTTGTAGTTTGAAACACTGTAAGATGGAAACCAATTATAAATAACTCCTATGGGAAAATTTTTCCAGCGTTTTCATATACAAAAATGTTAACAATGGAGTTTTGTGCAAAGCCAGTAGCATTTGAGGTGTTGGGAGACATATAGTTTTTGGTTTGGAGAGCGAGAAGGGAAGTTAGCAAAATCCCTTTATAATAAACCCACAACAAAACGGCCGCCGAATGGTTATTTTACATTCACCTTTTTATAGTAAAAATTCATACATGAATGTACAGCTAAATTCACTCTAGGATATAAAAGTGCCAAAATCGCCAAAGTTTCTACCTCGTAGGGAGCAGCCGTCTAGGAGTTTGAAAAATATAGCCAGAAATTATTTCATGTTTGACTTGGGATGAATTCACACGAGCAGCCTTGCAGAAATGGGTGTAACCGTTTAGGAATCTATAGAAACATAGAAATCATTCGTTTTTATCATATATATATATATATATATGTATATATATATATATATATATATATATATATATATATATATATATATATATATATATATATATATATATATATATCAATTATACGATCGATCATATACGTATATATGACAAACAAATCTTCTGCTTGATATTTAATCCCGTTCCCTCAGACGCTTTAGCTGAGAAGATATATATATATATATATATATATATATATATATATATATATATATGTATATGTATATATATATATATATATATATATATGTGTGTGTGTGTGTGTGTGTGTGTGTTAGTGCGTGTGTGTGTGAGTTTGTGTGTGTGTGTGTGTGTGTTCGTTTGCGTGCATGTGCTTAGAGATTATATTCCGTGTTTTGCAAGCGAAAGGATGTTATTCACATCCATCAAATAAAGCCATAAATATTGAGTTTACAATGTGTCGAACTACCGAACCTGATAAGTCTAGATTACATCGTGCAACGTGATTTTTGCCCCTGTGTACTGGTATTTTCTGATTGTTTATGTTTAAAAAAAGCGTTGTTTTGTAACTATGAAAGTGATATGCATATGCAATTGTTTTCCTTACTTTTTGTGATCGAAAACATGGCAATTAGTCTATAGCCCAATCAAAAAGATTTCAAATTATCACTGTCCAGGTTGTAGAGGCAAAATGTAAAGGAAATAATTGACCAGTTCTATACTTCCCCGACATAATCATTCAGAAGATAATATTTAATACCCAGGAAGAGAAAAGAAAATTAAAAACAAACTGTATAGTGCTATAACTGTATGAAATTGCAGAACTCAGAGGTAACTTGCACTGTGAATCCATAGAGTTGAATCAACTTCTAATCTTCGACATCATAAGCACTGTAACGTCTTCACCATACTTCTCGAACACGGGCGTCGCAGCACCAATTTCTCCGAAACTGTGTAGCTAATGGCTACTTAAAGACATGTAAAAAAAGAATTAGTACTTGCTACGCTTGATATGACCTGGCAGAAGTTCAGAATTATGTTGCACGAATATGAGTATCAAACTCACTACAGTAGAAATGATCTGCATGACCATATTGCTAGACAGTCGGGTCTGACAGAAGGCAATTCCTTGATTATCTGGTGAATATATCTTTACTCCATTATTAATGGTCAGAGATATAATCTTGGCATTCATTATTCGATTCTTAATTTTGCTCAGTCTGATAATGTAACGAATTTTCCACACGTTGGAAATGAAAATGAGATGGTCATTACAGTTCGGTAAACGATGCTAAACAGTCAGATACGCAGTTTCACTCAGACTCATACAGGGTCACATACGTCAGGCATCCATTGAAGATATCTGTAAGTCTTTAATCAAAAATCTCTTTTATATATTCATTCCATGTAATGGATTGATTGACATACGCAAAAAATTACTTAACGTAATTTTTATAAGGATGATATTCATTCAAACAAAAACTAACAGCCATATTGGAGTGGGGACCATTACTTTAAAAACAATCTATGTATAGTATTTCTAGAACATCTTAATAATTATTGTCTTTCGTTTTGCGTATTTTTCGAATGATTTTAGATATCACCAGTTATATACACTATCCAAACTATATTCATGACTTCTTTAGCGGTATATAACGATATTGTCATTCCTGAATCTAGGATTTAAAAAAAATATGTTCCCAGTTAAAGGGTCAGAGGAAATGAAATTAAATATCGTGCAAGTGATTAGTTTATTGCAATGGTATCCGCTTTTTTCATACATGTTATACGCTCTTTATTTTCCTCGATAATTTAGAATGATTCCAGAATGTCTATTTTACTCGTGATAAAAAATAGGTATGCAGTATGTCACATGAATGTATCAGGTAGATTGAATATTTCAACGTAGACATGTCTCACTGCACGAACATACATACACGTATACCCACAAGCATTCACACACAAACACCCTGACACTGGAACACACTCATTTCTTTTCTAATCAAGACATGTTTGGAAATTACCCAGGTGAAAGAACAGGGATACCCATCTTTATTTACATTATCCCAGTCACCCTAAGACTCAATATTTTACTACTCCAAAGTTGTTAACGGTATGAATTATTGTTTTCGGCTTTAAAAAAATTCATCTGAATATTTAGCATAACGTGGGAGATAGCATTGTTTCAAATAGCTTGTAGGAGGAATCAATTGTTTTTATCTTATCAATGTATTTGAGGTTTCATTAAAAATTGACATAGCCTGGTTGACCAGAAAGATCTATCATTTCAAATGGTGGGTAGGAGAAACTTTTATCAGAAAAATAAATCATATGGTATGGGCAGAAAAACAAAGAAATAGAGAAAAAAGTCACTCGGATAATTATAAAGATAGTTGTTGTATATTTGTTCAGTAAATTCACTTTTAGAATCGTATCTCTGACCTATTCCTACCAAGTAATTCAAGGAAATTTCCACTCTAATATTTTTCGATGATATGGAAATGGTACATCAGCATTTACCCCTGACAATGTACAGAGGAGCTTTGGTTATCTGACCTCTAATTATCCGAATTCTGGATTATTCGAATAAGATTTTGAGGTGACGCATTTTGTTCAGGATTGTTTCCTTTTGTATGATCAAATCAATTATCCGAAAAAAAACAAAAAAACAAAACAAAATAATTATAGGAACAAAATACTCGTCATTTGTCTTTTCGAACAACCCAGGTTTCTCTGTAAATGCAACTGATAGTGCTAAGAGAGTCTCCATAGAGAACCATCTCTAAGCAATGACATTCTTAATCTGATCGCGATTCCCGGAAGAAAACACATTTTCGAGATTTATCCGAAGGTGTGAAACTTTCATGCGACTTCCATTAATCAGTTCGTTAATTAAGGGTGGGAAACATGAAGGGTGAATTAAACGTCTTATACGAAATTTATTTGGCAGATCTGACAGGCTAACACTAATCGACTAAAAAGAAGAGATTGGACTGGTTTGGTTAATCACTGAATAGAGACTATCACATGACCAGTGTCTTTTTTCAAGATTTCCTGTTGGTGGTGATCAATTAAAAATTGGAAAGAAAGGTTTGATCAATGAATGAATTAATCCTTTCGCTTTTTTATGGCGAAGTGTGAATTCGAAAAAAAATCAAAACAGGCGAACACAATATAAAGGACTGATTAGCATAAAAGCAAATTGTAATTTGCAACCCACTAAAAATCTATCATGGGAAGACGTTTCAAAAATAAAACGAAGAAGTTATTCTTAAACATAACAAGAGATGAATACCAACATTTCTAGCTGTCTAGCCCCTTTGATGAAACCTATATATACATACATACTGACGTACATAGCCAGCTTGTCTGACCAACTTTAAATCTGAAGAAACCTATTTTGACTGTTGCGGTTGGAAGATTACAATTGTATTACATAAATTGTTCATTTGAGTATATACGATGTTTTGTGGGATCTGAATATACTTCTTGAGTTGATCTCGTTTCAGTCACATTTAGACACGATACCAACAGTGCGAAGATAACAGGCTCAATATTACATCCTTCTTGAGAAGAAATTCAAACTGGGAAAATCTTTATCTGTGTCTGGTAGCATTCATGTGACGGTTCCTAGTGGAGGACTCACAAGGCCAGTTTCTTTTAACATTTCGATTTTCAACTGCTGTTCTATCAAACAAGGGAAACGGACTCACAAGAAAACAACTTATCTTCAAATAATATCCCAGGGCTAAATTCATATTTTGCGTTTAACTCCAACAGAGCATTTTTATCAGAATGATAAAATCAAACTAAATAGACAATTTATCAAACCGGATAGAATGGAAGAGCTTGTTTAAGGGGAGTTTTTGTTCAAAGTCATATTCAAGATATTTACCGTACAAATATCATACGATGATCCACGATATTAACTTTGTTCCCTCTGGAGATATTCACTTGATATTACGGATGGGAAATCTGCTGATCCCTATGGGATTCAAGAGAGGTTTAGTTGAAGCCTCAACTTGATGAATGTCCCGTACATAATATCGTTCAAGACAATCTCTTGATAACTTTCTGGGGATATACTTCTTTTTCTCATCGTCCCATTTTGCTCACATGCGCACACACACACACACACACTCACACACACACACACAAACACACACACACACACACACGCACACACACACACTTAGCTTTACTTTATTCTGGGTTCAAAAATTAACAGCTAAATGTCAATTGGAGTTTCCCTCCTACATCCACAGAAAGTCAGAGGGAGAAAAAACAGGATAACGTTGTTTCGTAAATCAGATTTAAAATCAATTAGTTCATCATTTTGTAAGGTTTTAGCTAGAGTTGTTGAATTTGGTCTTATTTCTTTTTTTTATTTCATAATATTTATGGTTATTTGTTTTGCTTTTGTTATTTTTTATTTTAGGATTTTTTGGTGCAATATCTCGTATTTTCAGATTTTTTATTACTAATCATTTAACGTCTTTGACATCTATTAATATTATACAATTTTCAGTTTTGCTCAGATAAAAATGAATGAAGAAAAGGAATAGTGCTGACGTTAAATAACTGTAGATTATACACAGGTTTGAATTACATATATAAATGACAGCTAAAACGCACGAAATGAAAGTAAATAAAAACAGAATAACGCAAGTCTAGAAACCAAAATATATCAATAAAAATATCCAAATAATATCAACGAAAACGGGGGTACGCACTATAAAAACCTTTAACAAAAAATAAAAGTAAATGAAAATTGCTCCAGAAAATGAAAAAAAACATGAAACAGAAATGAGTCTAATTGTTGACACGAAACATAAAACAAGGAATAAAACAATTTAGATATCAACGGCACTGAAAAGTCAAGAAAAGGAATATATATATATATATATATATATATATATATATATATATATATATATATATATATATATATATATATATATATATATATATATATATACATATATATATATATATATATATATATATATATATTTGTGTGTGTGTATGTGTGTGCTCTTTCACATACACACACAATAATGATAAACAAAAACAAAAACAACATGAGTCTATAAATCAAAATATGATAATAAACAAAAATATTACGAGAATTTGAAAGAGGCTGAACAATAGGACCCGATTAAACAACTTCAACTGGAAGTTAACCAAATAAAAATTTCAAGTTCAATTTAGAGAAGAGGGCTTTGATTCTAGATTCATTTAGATGATACTGGGTAGGAAAAAAATTGAATTGAGTCACACTCTCCAGTCATTTTGCCACTTTAACTTTACAGGGACGAAAGAAAATAACTCCAATTGAAAAATGGACCGTTGATATCTTTACCCAAAATAAAATGAAAATTTAAATATTAGTTGCCCTACTTGGATTTTTTTACCTAGCAATGACAGGTACCTCATTTATTTGAACATAGAACTTTCAAATGGTTTCAAAAGGGGAGCTCTATTTACAATGTAACTATCATCCTACTATTGAACGTTACTTCCAGATTAATATTAATAAGTAACCACATTTGAGGTATTGGGAGCTATTTTAAAATGTCATCGAAGCCCCAAGTTTGGGATCTCTGGCATTTCCACTCTTTAAAAACCATCCAAGCATACACACAGCCGAACCAAATTCGCCATGCATATTCGAGATTTGGGGAAAAGGTCTTAAAATAAAAAAAAAAGGTTTAATATTCAAAAGTGAATTGAAAAAATTTTCCCTTCTTTGATGAAGACTAATACCATCTTTGTAGAATCAAATGCAGTGAGATTGATAAGAAGTAAATCCATCTCTTTTGGCTACCTAATTCTCTTAATATCAATACAAAACTATTTGATTTGATGTACACGACTCATTTATTCTATTTTCAGGATCGGGTTAATATTTTGTTTCAATTCCATCAGTCAAACGGACAAGTTTCTAAAGGATCAGGGTGTGTAGTTATTGCTTTATTAAATTGTCTAAAATCTCACTAATCGCCGCCTTGATTGACCATTTTTATTTGTAGATAAACACTTTTCAGTAAAAATCAATAGATCTAAATGTTGCTCCTTGTTCTAAATGGCATACATATTATGCTATGGAGGAGAAATCAATCTTGTTTGTCAAAAAATTTATAGCTAAACACTTTATTATCAATTTAAATATCCACGTTTAGGAGATTTGCTTACATTCTGTTATGTCCTCGTTTTAGATCTTTGAGGTAAATAGCACTCTACGATTATCCAAGTACACAACCTCCATTAAGACAACAACTTTCACCAATAAAACAAGTATGACATAAAAATGCACGAGCCTGTTTAATAATAGTTCTCATTAAAACCATAGAAATATATCCATGACTATGCAGACACAAAATTGCCCAATAGGGCACCGGATCAAGCTTATCAGGGATACCTATAATCTGATGAAACAAATTATTATCTATTTTAATGTGACTTTCCCCGATATGACGATAAACAATTGCCTTAAAGGTAGAACACCCAAAACAAGTATATTTATTGGAAGGCAGGGGATGACACCAATGAGTTTTATATTTTGTATTTACTATTTTCTCCTGCCAATGCCAAGTCCGTTTTTACCTGATTTTATATATATATATATATATATATATATATATATATATATATATATATTAATCTAATTATGTAGGGGACAATATATGTATGTATATTGATGATGTAATCGACTTTTTTGCTAGTGTATATCTTTTTGAATGGCCATGTATCAACAAAAACTGTAGAAATTCTATACAAGATTGGGAACAAAGAACGAACAGTAAAGTTAGACGCAAACTACGAGCACATCAAGTCAACAAAAGACAAGGGAAGGCTTCAGGTACGTGCGATTCAGGGAACGGTATGGGAAAACATTGGATTAGTGAAGTCGACACGTTTGTCCTTGACATGGGGACACGTTTGGTGCAAAATCGATAAATGTATCGTGATTCATTGTCAGGGAAGACATTTGGGCTCTTTTGAAGATTGTCAGGACAAGGAGTAATAGAACGTGAATGTAAGCGTTGCTTCATGCAGTCAAGTAACAATGAACATAGTGGAGAGAGATTCTTTGGTTGGAGAGTGCTATTACAGGCAGTGAGCAAGAGTCAGGGTATCCACAAATATATATATCCATAATATACATACACACACACATATATGTATATAAATATGTGTGTGTGTGTTTGTGTGTGTGTGAATAATGAGAGATTTTGCGAACTAAGTTTTTTGCTTGGGCAGTATAGTTTATGGAGGTGATAGGAAAATAAAGAAATGAACACCAAGCTGGGTCTGAACCCACACCCTTTTACATGTTAGCATCTATGCAGTCTCGGTCTCCCCTAACCGATTCAGCCACCGGGACTCTCACGTTGAGCAGAAGCTTGAATATCATCTGTTAATTCATTCCTCTCTTTTCCGATCCCAAACCCGGATCAAATTTCAAAACAACTGATAATCACGTATTTCTACGTATATATCTCCGCTCCAATGTCGACACTATGTTGATTAATTGATATTAATCTCCAACGATGTGAAGAAAGAAAGCCAGTTGGGAAACTAATTTTTGGACTTGGAACGAATTATTTACGGTAGCGAGCGAAACAACGGTGATGATAAAGAAATATACATGTTGACTGAGCTAACAACGCTCCCATAGCAGAGCAGGAGTTCAAAAAGCAAGTGTATTACTCATTTCTTATTGACAATCATTAGTAATATATTTTGAGCTCAGTCAGTGAGGGTAAAGCCTATGTATAAGGGTTACTTCAGACTTAAATGCTGGTCTAATCCTTGCACAACGCTCATTTTTTCACACGATCCAAGGCAGTCCGTTAGCCACTTGGTGAAATTTGTGCCGAACAATCCTAATAAATTGTTTTTATGATTGAGACATTCTGTCAGACTTGAATTGTTTATTTCATTGATATTCCATATAGTTGGCATAAGGACAGTGCAAGTTAGCCAAATATTTTCCAATGAGGAAACGTGTTATACAAGTGTGTTCAAAACTCCTGCCTTGCCATGAAAGCGTTGTTATCTCAATCAATGACAGTTTAGTCGGTGTAAGACGCTGCTCTAAATGTGGACGCAGGTTCGAACCGAGCACTACGCTCATTTTGTGTATTTATTCACACAGTCTATGACAGATCGTTTGCTACCAAGTAATTTCAGTGCCATGCAACTAGTTCTTGATAAATTGTTTAGATAATTCTCATCTCTCTCTTTTTCCCATTCTCTCTTCCCCTCTCTCCCTATATATATGTATATATACATACATATATATGTACAAAATAAAACAAGAAAAAAATTGAAAAGATTCTGAGTGCCAGTTATTTTTAAAGGAAAACGTATTGAAAAAAATATGCCAAATTATATCTTTTATGATGGGTATTGAGAGAATTAGTTTTCAATCGTAATTTTTACTTCAACAAAACATAGGGAAAATTACCAACCGACTCAAAAATTTCAAAGTATCTTATACAGTTTTTACTGTTTATTATTGAATATTACTATTTAATAATACTCTGCATTTTGTTTAGAAGGGATCGATTAACTCGTTTCTATTTTCTATTGCAATAAGATCTCAATAAACGACAACTCATTGCTTTTATATCACTAATAGGTTAGGGTCTCGGAAACAAATTGATTCACACGATTGCAACTAAAAAAAAACTCTCGAGAAGCTTTGTACTATTTTTGTTTTTATAATTGAATTTTGACATTTCTATACCTTCATCTCAATTTTTTTTATTTGATTCTTGGTGGTGATAGTAGTTACCAATGAAAACGAAACGTTTCAAAAAGTAGTTTTCTTAGGGAATTCCATTCAATAACTCCTCTGTTACGTTCAGATGAGTGTGAGCTCGGTATGCTATCTACTATATAATTATAATGCTTAAAAGGAGATTTTCTATCTAAAATCATTTTCCCAGGGCATTCACCTTGATATTATCAGAGATCAAAAAATC
>OY735201.1:25930386-26007886 GCA_963457665.1 Thysanoteuthis rhombus
ACTCATTTTGATGGGTTCTGCTGAAGTTGTCACTCATATCAATTTCTGGTACTGACAAACAAAATGTGGTCTACTTTTTAGACTGCCTGTTAAACGACACAGACTTCAAAAAAAATTTTTGGTCCTTGTCAACTGCTAATATTCCAGTTTTAGGATAGGCAATCGTTTAATGAAAGACAGACTTGCAAAGTAGGGTGCAGATACTAACACCTTTGACTAAATACTCGATATCACATGCACGATCGATATTCTTTGTTCGAACACATATAACTAATGTTCATACGTACATACACTCAATGAAGACGAGTAAGGATATGTATGTGGGTGAAGGCTTACTATTGTCCCAGTTTCTCTACAGGTGCAACGAACAGACAGAACTGTTACTCCAAATAGGACCTCACAAGTGTCGAAAACGTCCCATTATTCATGCGTTAAATAAATAAATAAAATGATAATCCACTCATCACCCGTTTTCGATTCACCGCCTGATATCGCATTAGCTGGTCGAGGCTGTGCGTCGGGCGGCCAAGAACGTGCAAGATCTCCATAAAAAGAAAAAAAAAGCAACAAAAAAAAAATAAAAGAAGTAAAAAAAAAACGAGGACAGGCCGGACATAGGAAAGGACATCTATAATGTACATGTGCGCAGAGGGAAAAAGCGGAAGAATCCAGCTATCCAGAGTTTGTTGCACAAGCAGGTTATCGGGATACGTAGTTCATTTCCTTCGCATTGATTACACTTTAATTCTTTCTGTGTTTTTTTCTTCCTTTCTTCCTCCCTTTATCCTTTTCTGTTTTTCATTTATTCTTCCTTCCTTCCTTTCTTTCGTTCTTTCTTTCTTCATCCTTTCACTCTATTCCTCTGGCTTTCTGTCTCTCTGTCTCTCTGTCTCTCTCTCTCTCTCTCTCTCTCTCTCTCTCTCTCTCTCTCTCTCTCTATATATATATATATATATATATATATATATATATATTCGTGTCTCCTGCTTATTTGGGACTTCTGTCTCTTTCTTTTCTACTGGTGGGAATAAAAAATCATGCCTTTTTTATTTTTAGATCAAAACTGCCTCTTGTCAACATTTTTTATCTCTTTGAGATAGCAAGGCTGATTTTTCCACTTTTTTTACTCTCTCTACTCCTAGATCTTTCACCGCTGTCGCAAACTCTTTCAACATCCACACATATCAGTCCTGCTCACGGTGATTAAGAACTCGAGTGTTCGATCAAAGAACCAACCCTTCACACCCATATTTCCGAAAATGGTATTTCTTTCAAAATGGTTGTATTTTTTCTTTTGCCGTCGGGGTATCAGGAAAGACATGAACCAAATGCTCAAGTCCCTGAAATGACCTTTCTAAGATCTTAAATTCAGAAAACATGGAGAGGGAATAGTTTTGCCAGGATCAACAGCCTTAGACACGCCACATGATTATTACTTCTGTAATTATCGACGGGAATGAGGGAGCTGGTTGTAAAATCCATTGTATGCCTCGATGGTCTGGTATACAAAAGATCGATGATAATGATTATGATGATGTCATCAGTGCCATATTATTCGACACAAGAAGGATTGGTGACTAAACCACCACAATATTGTATGAATTATTCGGATCTATTTCCCCATCTTTGTTATTTTTACTCCAGCGTTGTGATATACGATTTCAGTTCTATGATTTTTAGTTTTGCTACCACATCAGTTTGAAATAATGGTTACTACATGCAAAATACACAAGGATTTTATAGCATTCTTTGCAGTCGGATAGGTTTTCAAGCCTTGAAAATCAGTTACAAAAGTCCTATTTCCACGAGGCCTAAAATTTAATCCATCCAACAATCGGCATCTGTAGCCATTTTCCCTAGGATTGGAGGTTTATTCCCTGAGGTGGATGAACAAAGGGATACACTTGCAATATTTCATAGCAACAACCCTTCAAATAATAATAACATCTTTTTATATGGGTGGATCAAGTTAAGGTTGCATAAAATATTTGTACTACATCATAATCTTCTTCTAGCTATAAGAGTTCAACTTTCAAATCCCTATCACCCAAGGAAAGAACGCCTGTAGACGCCCATGTATCCGATCCAACAAGCCGACTTGCTGGTTAATATTTATGCGAGCAGGTCGGAAGATTTGTTACTGACAGCAAGTTTTGCAGGAAGATTTAACTAAAGTGGTTCATTGCTAGGGATTCTCGGTTGAACCTCTTTCTAAATCCATGCTTTTATGAAAGATAAGTGCTTATTTTGCATTATGTACATAAGGGAATAACATTTGCAAGGGAAATGTGATTGTTAAAATACGAATATGCAATTTTAGGAAGAGCATACGTACGGTTAGTCATTACCAGTGAAGGAGCGAGTGTGTTTCTGTTCCTACGTGTGTTTGTATTTGTGAGCATATTTGCTTTAGAGAGTTCGAAAGCTCTTGACGCAGTAAATGTATGTGGATCGATAGATAGATATTGCCTGTCTGATACAGTAACTTCTTGGGAAACAGACAGTGTGTATCTATATCACCAAAGCAATATTTCTGTGAAACTCAATTGATAACCACCGTTCTAAATGAATGTTCCTATGATATCAACTGAATACAGTACCGGTCAAAAGAAGATAATGATTTATTCAAATGTGATTGTTAATAATCGTAATTGCAACAAAATCTCTACGTTTATTGAAATCGTACTGCTTGATATATAGTTCATGATTGGGAAAGTTTTTAATGAATGTTCATAGAAGAAAGGCATTCGAGAATAACCGTTATATGAAAATAAATACACCGGGTAACGAGTGTACGATATTAAAATTGAACATTTATGAAAAGATTGATTAGGAACAATAAATGTGGTGTAACAGAAACCTTTATTAACTTTAGCACAGAGACGCTCAAATAATATGAACATTTTCTCACAGATTTGATGTTAGTTTCTTCTTTTTGATTTCCCCATAAATCAGTTACAGAGCTTGCGTTCCGTTCTCTAACCTTATCCATTGTTATATTTTACAAGTTTCCAAAGGGATCAGAATTGTGTTTTTGTGTTGGCTATATCATGAATTCAATGGTGTCAAATTCAAAAAATATCTTACTCAATTAGAAGTGCAACAGAGAAATGGCTTGCTGTTGTTGAGATGCTTGTACAGAACGGAGGGCAAATTGATTTACTAATTTTAGATACTTTAGCATTTAATGTCCTTTAATTCTCATTATAGTTCTAACCATATAGGAAGAGATCGTACCCAACACCATGACACTTTCTCTTCAAGACTTGAATATATTGACACATTTTGGTTTGCCTGTGGCTTATGAGACGTTATACAAACTGTCTGTCGTCAGATACTTCTAAATTGAATTCAATTTCTAGGTTGAAATGATCTCAAACCAATTCGCATCCTTCCATCCAATATCTGTTTTTGTCATTCCTTTTTTTCCCTTTACGATAGGTTCAATACCCTGGGAACAAGCTGCTGCATTGTTGACACTATCATTTGTTTTATGGATCTCTATCTCTCAGCCGACCTGACTGTGTCTAAAAAGGTCGCACAGCTCTTTTTTGTGGGGCAAAATGTTTCATTTCATCATTTTTTTAAATGATCAAAACCCTAAAAATAGCAGCGTTGGACAGTCTTCATAATTTGTTGTCGGGGGGCTGCCCTTATCTGGACATATTCTAGCATGTTTTGGCATGTCTGGCATTTGATGCAATAATGAGAAAATTACTACTTATTTTTAGCGAAAACAATGTTGCCATATTTGTGTGAGTAAATTTCTAGAACGACACAAAAAACAAGACCGTCCTCTTATTATTTTCAACTATTTCCCCATCATTTACAATCATTGAATCCAATCTTGACCTCTCTTATGGAGAAACCATATATGTTCTTTGATTGACATTTTCGACTATATGTGTACATACACACGTGCGTGCGTGAATGTTAGCATGCATGCATTTCTCATGAGTCTCTTTTGGCGTGAATGAGATTTCCTTCACCCTCTAGCAATAGGAGTGGAAATATCTTCATTATATCTATTTGCCCACATGCTATCTATTTATGAAACATTGGTATATATCAATGCACAATAATAATCTGAAATTTAATTTTTGAGATCGCATATACAATTCTATATCTAAAGCAAACTGTGGTATTTCGTGAGTGCCCTGCAATGCAATATCCAGTGACCCTTATAGCAGAAATTATTTTTCGTATAGAAATGGTTTGGAGAAGTTTACTTGAATTATAGAGGATTGGGATGATGTTAGTTATTGGGAATATTCGGGGAAAATTAAAGCTCACAACACAACCTGAATATAGATATGTAATTGAAATTTTCGAAATAATAGATGCTTATCATAATTACTGTAAAAACACATTTTTCTTGTCTGATAGAATAAATATTCAAATATTACCCCATGATAAATCCATCGATCTCTTTTGCAAAACTGTTGTACAATGTTGGACCTAAAGAAAAACTTGATTATGTAAAGAATAAAAGTAATATTAACAGCTTAAAAAGTAATGATAAATTTAAAGAAATGTCATAAAAGATGGATTGAATTGTCAGTGAGAAAGCAGTAGTGAACAAAGTAGGCCACTACCTCCTCCTAGGACAACAAGTCTCCGATAAATCCCCAAAAGAAGAAATAAAGCGAGGAATTACGCTCGGTTTGGAAGCATTCAGTAAAAAAAAAAAAATCCCACTAATCCTAAAAAGAAGAATATACAACCAATGCATCATCCTAATAGTCCTCTATGGAACAGAGACTTAGGACCCATCCAAAAGATCGCGATTTAAGCCGAGAACCATGCAGCGTGCCCATGAGAAAATCATGCTCAATCTCATTTGGTGAGATTATTACACAGCACAGTATATTAGAAAAGAGACAGGAGTCCGAGATTTCACAGAAACCATTAGAAAAATCAATTGGCAATTGTTTGGTTGAGTTGCAAGAATGCCAGACAACCGCTGTACATCACGACTCACATCATGTTATCTAAGGCATCAAAAGCAAAATTTTATCCGACGGAGAGTAAGTTGACGTGACGAGATTAACAGACTCAGAAAATAGTGGCTCCGTGACCACCATGATAGAGAGGTCTGATGAATCTTTGAGGAAGTCTGGGTCCAACGACAAACGCTAAAAAGTTGTCCATGATGATTTGAAACTCTCTTGGATTTGTCAAGTAGACACTATAGTAAGCCAATGTGTGATGAGGCGATGTTGAACTATGATAAGATTCTCAAATGTTGATAAGACTTAATATTATAATGAGATGAACATAGACGGATTATGTACATGAATAAAATGAATAGATAAAACATGCATTTCAATATTGCATATAGTATCCTGGGTGTTATGATCAATGAATACCTAACGAGTGATGTATACCAATGTATTTCACACACACACACACACACACACACATATATATATATATATATCACTGCTGTCAATATCACAATCCCAATCATCATCATCATCATCATCATCATCATCATCATCATCATCATCATCATCATCATCTGCTGGACAAACACGTCCCTCATCTCCTTCCTTGTTACCTACAGTAACCTTCCTATACCATCCTCCGTATCTTTTGTCTTTTCCTACTCCCTTCAGAGTTTGAGCTGTTATATTTTCTCTTTGCTAAGTGCCTGATCCATTCTATATTATCGTCAAGTAATCACTTATATGATATATTTAACCCTAGTCCACTCCAAGATCCATCTTTGCATTTTCCTATTGCAAACAGATATCCATATACATGCATACATGAATATATTTGAGGGGATGCATATTCACATAGGCATATACGCTAACACACATACACTCAAGCACATTTATACACTCAGGTACGCAGTGAATCATGCTACATATGAAACTGTTCAGAGATCAAACTACACAACAGCGATAATTATGTGACAACCAACTCAATACTAATTTTTATCGTTTGTTACGAGAAATGCACCATTCAACTGATTTACTTTAGTTGATCTTTTTGGAAATAAAATCTGACTGAATTACTAAAAATGATTTTTGATTCTAACATTATCTTTCAAATATATATTTATCTGGGGAGAAAGAAAGAGGAGAAAAATTGAGGGACTTGACTTGTCATGATTTTATGCAAATTGTTCCCCTTCAATTCAACAGTATCCTTGACTGTTTTGTGCTTAGAAAAATAATAGTTGCTTGTTTTATGGGACCAGGAATCTTTGGTTCTGATGCAGTCCAATTAACTGCATCCAATATATATATATATATATATATATATATATATATATATATATATATATATTGATGTATGTAGATATAATTCTCAACTGAAAGGCCTATCCTCACGAGAAGAATAAAGAAAAAAGATTGAGATTTCAAATGTAACCTTTCAAATAAAGCTGGTTAGTCTTTGTGTCAGTGAAATGGCGAAGGAGATATAAACCTGTTGTCTTGAATCTGAATTTAAAATTGCACGGATTTGAATTATGCAAAGCTGTGATAAACCAAAAATGAAGTTGTTGCTTAGCAACTCTGTGTGATGTCTGGGATAAAATCTCGTGAGGATTGAGGAATCGGTGGAAACAGGAAAATAGAATTTGATCGTATTTATTCATGTATCTACATGCAGGGTCGGCTGAGAGATACTATACATTTACAAAAATTGGGGAAAATAGATAGGAAAGTCCAATTTGGATTTTTATAAAGGAAGAAAAGATGAAAAAAAAACATATAACTCTAAAGTAGATTTGATAGAGTAAAATCATGAAGAAAATAGCCGCCAATATGCAACAAACTTGAAAGTCAGATAATAAATGTGCAAGATCATTTCTTGTGCAAAGGTCTAACGAAGGAAGTATTGCTAACTCTAAAAATGAGTCAAGAACATCTCAAAATACCTCAATACATTTAGATTCTCAAAATATATATATATAAAATCTAGGGGATTTTTAAAAAAAATTGTAATGTCAAAATTAATTGTAACTTCCATCTACAATATATCATTTCACTTAATAATACTTGAATTTTTGAAAAACATAACCTATTTCATTACGATGAATCGAACTAAAGTATTTTTTATTTTATCATAAAAATCATGTAAACAGAAATCCCTGTCTTGTGGATGCAAACAAAATCATTTGAATTTAGATGAATTTCATCGAGATTGGCAAAGCTGGGCATTGATGTAACTGACATTTTGCTATGTCAGTCAGAGACGGCAAACTATGCTACGGAGACAAGCAGAGCTAAGAAACGTCCAATTTTGATTTTGATGAAGGAAAAAAAGGAAGAACTACAAATTAAATTCAAAGATAATACCTCCTGTGAAACATTATAAAAAGGGACAACTGATATGCAAATGAAAAAAGAAGAAAATAAATGAGGAAAAAATAATAAATTATAAATGTATGAAGGAACAGACATCGATCCGGAATAACAGAATTTGGATCCGTGGAGAATGAAAGCAAATGGGAGGATACATTGTAAAAGGGAAGAAAAAAAAGTGTATTTCAAAATGACAATCAAATACGAAAGGCTTCAAGACAAAAATACTGGAATCCTAACAGAAAAAGTAGTCACAAAATCGACGGGGCATATAATGTCTCAAAATTTTATTTTCTTACATGTCACATACACCATATATATATATATATATATATATATATATATATATATATATATATATATATATATATATATATATATATGTATATATATGTATATATATGAATAAATGCATATGTATATATATACACACACTCATATATATCTGTGTGTTTGTGTGTGTTCGTGTGTATATGAACATATCTATATATACGTGTGTTGGAGGGAACTTTTGCACATGCATTTTTTTTTGTACAAAATCCATATTTTCCCGTGAAAGATTCATGCATGCACTGATACTGACAAGTGCTCAGAACATATAGCTATTGGTATATACGGTTAAGTCTGGTGAAGGTACAATAATAAAATGTACAATAAGTGAGTTGATATGTATTGATTTATCAAGTAGATTTTAGTTCTAAAGAAGTGCTCAATACTATCCGTAGAGCGGTTATAAAACGAGTAAAAATATTTCCAGTAGTTCATTACAAAGAGTGCATCCTTCTTCACTTCATTTGAAAATATTTTTGTGAGAGTGAGAGAGAGAGAAGAGGGAGAGAATGAATGATTTACGTCACTATATAAAGATATTTGTATTCATGTATTGATAGGAATTTGCCAGATATATTAATGTACATAAATCGAAAACTTACGAATACTTGGTAACTGAAATGTTTTCTTGAAGCGTCTGTGATCAATGATAGTCCATATAGAAGCTAGAATTTCAAATGCTGAATTTCTAGGCAGATGGGGCTTCGCTGCAAGGAAGATTGGCATAAAACCGCCACCCCTACTCCTCCATTCTCCATTGCATGACCTTGTACCATCTTAAGCTTGTTAAATACACATAGACATCAATAGATGTTGATAAAATCAATTGATAGAGAGAGATGGTAGAAGACCCTAACGGAACTCAGGCAAGGTAGTTGCATATTCTACACAGTGAATATGAAAAAAGACAAAAAGCCAAACACTGACTTCAAAGACATTCAAGCCACCACCAAATTCGAAGTTTGATGTAACATACGCTTTCTCTTCAACCCACATTAAGTAGATGACAAAACTGAAACTAGTAAATCAGTAAACAGATCAAAGCAAAATCATATATATATATATATATATATATATATATATATATATATATATATATATATATATATATATATATATATATATATATATATATATATATATATACTGTAGCCCCTGGACTAACTAATTTTCCCAATGGGTTTCACAGAGTCAGTATTTCGAGAACTTGTCAAAGCAGATCATCATATCAAGTAAATCTTTTACTGTTCCGTTTCGGTTTGGATTCAGATTAGAGTTAGGGTTAGCTTTACAAAAACAAGTTATACTGTTACTTTGGTGTACGATTCATTGGAAAATTCTGCCTAACTGGCATGAACACTGAGGAAGAATAACTCACAACCATGGTCAGGTATGTCTAATGGATGGTATGGGTGCTATTCAGAATCATGATGTTATTATTGTAAATGTTGTATCTAAACTCTCTGACCCCTCGTCGGTCAGGCATGTGCACAGACTCGCGCAGGTCAGTGCACATGCTTGGGCAATTTGACAAAAGCACTGAAAAGAAGAAAAATTCATATCGATGGTCACCTATTACAAATGAAAATCAGGTTAACAGTTGAGCTTTATAGCCACATCTTAAGTAAATGCCCATTTTAAAGCATTTATACTTCCATTTTCTCAAACCTGACGAATGTGTACTTTGAGTGTCTTATGAATTGAAAATGAATACAATTTTTTTCCATACATATCAATTATTGCATTCAGAGAAAAAGGAATCTCATTCGAAGATGCTTAATGACAAATGAGAAGTGAGGGTTCACTTTAGCATTATTACTACATTGTCAGGTCCCCCCTCTAATACCTGTAATAGGTATTTCATAACTTCCTGTTAGATTTGATGGTGAACTAGTTTAAAAGTATACAAGATTGAAAGAAAAACATACTTATCTGCTGGAGCTTGAATTTGGTCCACTAAAATCATTTCCCAAGCTCAAACCACTCGGCTATTCAAACCCAATGGCTTCCTTATAAGTCATGACCGTCTGCCCAAAAATGTTTTTTAAAACATCACCTTCCCCTTTCACATGTGAGTAGGTTCAGATTACTGATGAAAACACTATCCGGTTAGTGCTGATCAGTTTATAAGCGTTTCTCCAATAGTTTCACTCTGTCATCTTCATCATCAGTCTTTTAACGTCAGTTGTTGGACTTCCCAAGGATTTACCACAATTTTCTATTATGGAACCAGAATTTTCTGAATTTGTGTAGTTCACCTCTCCATCTTGTATTCTGTCGGCCTCGGTTTCGCATGTGATCCCTGGGGATCCATGTTGTCGATCGTGATGTCCATCGGTTGCCTTTCCATTTTGCAATATGGCCTACCCACTGCCATTTTGCCATCGTTTTTCTATTAGTTTTTATGATATCTCGAACTCCCGTTTTCTTCCTGATATACTGGGCAGTCTTGTAATCTCTCAATGCAAGGTTGAGCATGATTCTCTGATGCGCAGATGGTATACCTCTCAGTTTGTAGGTCTGTCCCTTGGTTAGGTTCCATGTTTCAGCTCCATAAGTGACTACTGGGAGAATGCATTAGTTGTATATTCTTCATTTTAGGATTATTGGGATCGTCTTGTTTTTGATGGTTGAGCTTGCTCTGCCGATGGTGTGCAGTCATAGAATGATTCCTTGCTTAATTCATTTTGAGGATTTCATGGAGATTCGTCGTCCTAGGTAGATGCAGTGGTCTACCTTGCCGAGTTCTGCATCTTCAATCCTGACTGTTATGTTCTGATTCAAAATATGATTATAACACATGATTTTCGTCTTACTGAAGTTCACGTGTAGGCCGACTTTTTTTTCGTTTACTTCATCTAACATCAGTTGGAGGTTCTCAGTGAAATGAACGATGTCGTCTGCAAATCTGAGGTTGCTTGGATATTTGCTGTCTATTTTGATTCCTCTATTTTCCTTGTCCAGTTTGTGGAAGACTCAAATAGAAATTTGATTCCCCCTGTCGGATCTGATGCATTCTTAACCAGCCTTATTTACCATTGTTTCTATTATTATTGCTTCAAAAATTGCCGTCATTATTTCCCCATGAATTTTAAGATTAAACTTCCTTCAATTTATCATAGTATCATCCGCTCCGTCTCCTACTTAAACCCTCCTCCAACCACGTAATATTCAGTCAAATGATTGAAACCGTCACTGAAATACATCCACTTTACTCAGAACACGTTTTTTTCTATACATCAGCAAAGAATCAAATCATCGTATCACTTCCAGATACCATAAAGAACGTATCACAAATAGAACAGCCTGGTTATCATTGAGATATATGCGGCCAAATGGGAATAATACATCAATTTAGTTTTTTCAGTATATCTATATACGGGTTATCGTTCAATATCATGTCGACTGTGATGTTCTATTTTCATATATTTCATTCATAAATGATGTTATACAGTTGGCTAATCTAAGTTTGAAGGGTGATTTTGATTTTCCTATAAAACTTCTTTGCTAAGGGTCTCTGATGGGTTGATATTTCGGCTTGGAATACAATATTGATTTGAGTCATTTGTTTTGCAGAGGGCACAAATTTTTGTTTGTACAATTTCAAACTGGTTCATTCATGCGTTCTTTAATAGAATTAATTCTAATGATTCGATTGTTATATTTTGTAATGAGTTCATTGAATTCTTTTTCTTTTATACTGAAGCTAATTCTCAGTTTGTTCATGTTAAATATTTTATCCAGTGGATTGCTTGAGGGGAGAGTATTATTCTATTAATTGGATGAATATTGTTTCCAAAATTAGTTCCCACTTGTAGGGTGTATCATAGTGTATATCCAAAGAAATCTTTGAGCCATAGAATATAACAAAAACTACACTGATATCAACAAGAGGAACATAGAAATAATGACACACAGTAGACGAACGCTACTACATCAAAGAAAGAATCAATGGATTAAGAAACTAAGTCTAAAGATTTGCTGTTCCTAAAGGGAGTCTCAATTCAGTCGAAATATCGGATCTAATTAGTTTGTATGATTTATATAACCTCAACAAGAAACAAAATTCCAAGAATATAAGTCTATACTAAGACGATAGCTTATTATTGCTGAAAAGAGTAATGCACATGAATGTGAATATATTAAGAAATACATCACAAAAGGAATGAGAAAACAGAACTTTTAAGCTGAAATCAGCGCATATATTGAATATTTCATTGAAACCAAAAGCCACTTATGTTTAAACGAGAATTCAAAACCCTTACTTTGCCAATAAAACAGAGAAAAAAATAACCTACGACGTAAAATAATGGACAAAATATCCACAATAATAATTTAAAATAAATCTGAACTGGGCAAAAACATAAACTTGTTTCTGTAGCTAATCCTTATACCATTATATTCATAAGAATATATATATATATATATATATATATATATATATATATATATATATATATATATATAATATATATATATATATATATATATATATATATATATATATATTGATACATTTTTACATATATTTATACATATATATATGTATATATATACGTATTCATATTCATATATGAATTTTCATATACACATATTCATATAATAATATACTTCCACACACGCACACACACGCACGCACGCACACACGCACACACGCACACACACACATATGTATAATTGTAAATTGCATTCTATTTAACTCTTCTTTGAAATGACTTCTCGTCAGTTAATGTGACAATTAAATCAGACAACGTGAAAAGAAAATGGTGCTGTTGCAGTAAAGAGTGGCAGATAGGGTAGCCGATTCAACGTAGCAATGCCTTTACCAATGAGCTGAACAGTGGCTGGTAATTCAAAGGCCCAAATTTTTTTTACCCAGAATTCTAAAAGTTGGCTATCCTCGGTCTATTCGTTTTTGGCAATAGTCATGGATAAGGAAATGGATGTATGTGGTTTGGTAGGATGATCATAATATGATATATGCAACATAAATAGAATCAACAATTGGAGGGATGAAAGCTGTTGCAGGAATTGAAACTGCAACCTAAAACGTACATAAGTGAATGTAGTAATGCTCTAGCCATTTGTAACAGATATTTAGTCCTCGACTGGCGGGATTTAGCTGAATGGTAAGAGGGATGCCACGTTGGAGAGTCTGCTCCATTGCAATTTCGATTTCAGCAGCTCCCTAGCTTTCTCTGATTACTCATTCTATTTATGTTATCTACTTCATGTGATAGATTGAGCATGAAATGACAGGACATCATTCAAAAAAAATTTCAGAACAGTATAAACAAATAAATCATCATTCTGTCAGATAATACACATAAATTTCTTTTTATATATATATATATATATATATATATATATATATATATATATATGTGTGTGTGTGTGTGTGTGTGTGTGTGTGTATGTTTCGAATATCTCTTCAGCATCGAACATGTAAGCAGCATTTATTCTTTGTAAAGCAGAAATTTTTCACAGGAAAAAATGGCAAGCCACGTTGAGATGTATCAAAGTACACTTACAGAAGACAAATTTCATGGGTTTTCGTCTCCACGTTCAGGTAGTTATATATATATATATATATATATATATATATATATATATATGTGTGTGTGTGTGTGTGTGTGTGTTTGTGTGTGTTTGTGTTTGTGTGTGTGTGTATGTGTGTATTAGTATTCATGTATAAGTATACGTATACATACTCGTGTATGTATATATTTTCATATTTGCAATATATATATATATATATATATATATATATATATATATATATATATATATATATATCAGTTCTGTAGTCCAGAGGTAGGTTATCGGCCACCTGTTCTGAAGTGAAGTCTTCAATTCTGCCTTGCAGTTCTGGATGGGAAAATTGGAGATTTTTAATGGATTCTATGATGTCCCTGACTTTTGTCTTTTCTTGGATGTACTGTGCTATCTTGTGGTCTCTCCATGTGACGCCCGGCATAATCCTTTCATGTGCACGTTGCATGGTTCTCGATTTATGGGTCCGTGTCTCGGTTAGGTTCCATGTTTCAGCTCCATAAGTGACCATTTGGAGGATGCATTGGTTATACACCCTTCTCTTTCGGATCAATGGAGATGATTATTTATATATGTATTATTTATATATATTTAATATATCCCTATACATTTTTATATATATATACATTACATAAATATTTTCTATATAAGTATATATATATATATATATATATATATATATATATATATATATATATATGTATATATATATCTTATATTCGTGATATATATATGGGTGTGTGTATATATATGTGTGTGCATATATATATATGTGTATGTGTGTGTTTGTGTGTGTTAGTAAGAGAGAGAGTGTGTGTGTGCGTGTGTGCGTATGATAATACTTCTAAACACTTTTACATTATACAGAAACTAATTTGAATGATTTCCTGTCATGTCACTCAATTTAGACAACGTAACTAGAAGAAATAGTTTTAAAAAATGGGGATGCTGAAGGAACTGAATACATTCCCACCATTACATTAGCTCAATTGTTAGGGCATCCCCCCTTTTAATCATCCTCCCTAGGTTTTGTTTTCACCATGGTGAAGCTATCTAAATTGAGAGATTTGTCAGCAGTATAATAATGGGTGAACATTTCAAATGAGTCTCTCTTTAATATAACTCAATTATACTTAATTATTTTCGACCATGTATGCATATAAACTCAAAAAATACTTGTTACATCTCAATTTTCCTATCATCTTTTGGTTTGTGCTGTTCAATACATTTTAACAGTGGGCAGCCATCTGTTTGTGAGAAAAATGTTTGCAGCAGGTTCACAGAGAAACAATATGCTGTTTACATTTTGATGCCGTGGAAGAGAATGAAAATTTCATACCATGTTTAGTTATTCGTGAGGGATGAGAGGGGAGCTGATTATATATGTATAATTGAGGGTGAAATTTACCTTGAAATGAGATTGGTATGTGAGAGATTAATTAGGGGGATGTATGCATCTCTTCTATGTGGGTGTTTTGCTTGTTTTAGAAAAAAAAGGTAGTGAAAATTGTCAATTCTCAGAAAATCTTGATTTTGTTATTTCTATTCTAAGATGGAGATTGGATTTCAAGCAATTGTTTGATAGGTCTTGGTGTATGCTGGGTGTGGTCAAAGTAAGTGTGTTTTTTCCATTTTGTCTTTTTGTCAATTATGAGTGAGATTTCTTTTACCTTACCTCAAAGGGCTGGTGTATGTATGCTTGTATCATTTTTTCCGGATGACTGTCTACTCTTAGCCGATGCCTCTTTGATGATTGGTGTTGCAGTGGATTGTATCTTCGTGGCTCTGGTTAAAATAAGAGTTAACACAACTATAACTTCAACTTTCACTGAGAACATTTCATCAAGAGAACTCACAACTCCCTGACATACAGATGCTTCGAAATAAACCTAACATATCCGAGTGTATAACTGTAACTCAAAGGTAAGAGCACTGGCATTCTCCTTTTCAGCATCAAAATGGTAACAGCATTTTTCTCTGTAAAACCACTGCAAACTTTTTTTCCGAAAAAGATATGGTTGGCCCCCGTCCAAATGTTTCGAACTAGACCCAATGGAATGATTATAAATTAAAAAGATAAAAAAATGAGATATAACACCTATCTTTTTTTGTACTTCATCTTTCAATTTTCATTTTCATTTATATCCTGAAAGATCACTCCACATCCACAGTGTAATCATAAACAAACACATATACATTGATATATATATATATATATATATATATATATATATATATATATATATATATATATATATATATATATATATGTATATATATATATATATATATATGTATGTATATATGTATACATATATATATATATATATATATATGTATATATATATATATATACATTTATCCATTTATATATATATATATATATATCCATATACGTATAAACTATATATATATATGTATATATAGTACATATATTTATATAATACTGTCTTCCTCTCATTGTCTCCCCCTCTCCCTCTCCCTCTCTCTCTCTCTCTCTCTCTCTCTCTATATATATATATATATATATATATATATATATATATATATACGTATGTATATATTATAAATCACGCTATAATGTATGTAAACTTATTTGTTATCCCATAATTACACAATACGTTGTAAACAGATTGAACTATTGAAAAAAATGGTGCCACTGCATAAATTGAAC
Source organism: Thysanoteuthis rhombus (assembly GCA_963457665.1). Taxonomy (NCBI): domain Eukaryota; kingdom Metazoa; phylum Mollusca; class Cephalopoda; order Oegopsida; family Thysanoteuthidae; genus Thysanoteuthis; species Thysanoteuthis major. The sequence continues at coordinate 25,946,263 of OY735201.1, forward strand.
CTGCAGTGGATAGTGGTGCCTCTGCCTTTGATTAAAACACCTGCTGGACCACAAAGCCCTAAATACTTGTTTCCATATCATTTTCTCATCTTGTGTATTCTCAGATTATTTGCCTTGTTCAGTTTGAGTGATATATCAACCGTGTAACGACGGGAAATGAATTCAAATAATCATATCTATAAATCATAACCCATTTAATGATCTATCCATCTGATCTTATAGATCGAATCTTTTAGCAAGAATTTCACCTTTTTTCACAGAAAATAAATAAATACATATTCGATCGAAAGTTATTTAATCAAAACAAGTGTATAAAACTCTTTTTTTTTTTAAGCAAACGTGGGCGAAAAAAATGAATATGTAGGTTTGATTTGTATTCACAAAAAAAACATGTCGTTCCAATTTGATGAAAAGTTCATCCAACCAAAACCAAGATATGGAAGAAATATTTTTCTAACACAGTGAAATCAGGATGAAATCAATTTTTTCTTATGGCAATGTCATTTGATTGGTGCAGCATACACAATAAGTCCTGCAGTAATAATTTTCACTGGGAATAAAATAAAGAGTGGATTTTGACCCTGCAACAGGCAGGACTGTTTTATGTCTTATGTTTACATATTCTTTCACGTGACTTTGTTGCTTCGTATATTAACGAAGTGTGGTTAATTCAGTTCTCCGGAGAACAAAACTAGGCCGCCGGAAGTTGACCATTGTGAATGAGGAAGCAACACTATTTCTAATGTATTCTCAATTATTTCCGTTTACTAATACCCGTTTCCTCTCTATCAATATTTCTCCGTTTCTGTTCTCTTCTTTGACCTTCACTTTCTGTCTCCATCCATATGGATGAGGCTATAATGATGGTGATTATATTGACAGGAGTCTCACAGGAATATGAAGTGAGCATGGTGATTGTCAAAGTGCAATGACAGATGTCATGAGTTCCTGTCGTCTATTAATTAAGCCGAGCGAAAACGAAGTGAAGAGCGCTGATTGGTTGTCTTTGCGGAATAAGCACCAATAAGCATCAACCTGATGTTACACGAAACGACACGATTGTTTGTACTTATCGTTTCCGTCGGTCGAGCATAGAAAATTGCAAATTAAAATCTCGACTCCGGAACGTCTTTCTGTCAGTTTCATATTTTCTAAGCCTGCCACATCCCACACAATACTTACATTTGCAATTTATTTCTATTCCTATCAATAAAGGGTACCTTGGGTAGAATATAATTCCATGAAATGAACTAAAACACATCAATTTCGTTCCAACACCATGGTTACAGAACAACTTCAATCATGATTGAAAGCTGCAATAGGTCACATATTTACGCACGTACTAGACGATAACTTTGAGAAAATACTATTAATTTTCAAGCACCTTGTATTAATTATCTTGGAGAGAGCCGAGAATTACAGCCACTCAATACAAGTGGAGTGGCTCCTAGAAGTTCTCACTCAAACCTGTCCTCCACAGTACGCTCGAGAAGAGACGGGGAGCATACTTCGTTCTTAGCTTGGCAAGATGTCCTGTTAATTGGCTGCAGAGTATAGAGGTTGAGATGGCCGCAGAACAACCTTGTTACCGCTGGTATTCACATACGGTAACCCATCTAGCTAATGATGAGGCTTGACGTTGCTCAACTTCATGATCCCAACACGATTTGGCTGCGTACAAGAGAAAGAGAGGCAGGGTACAGAACAGAATAAACAGGTTAGAAACTGTAAACTTAAAATGTCACAACCTTTTCCCAGTTTTCAAATTGGTTTGTCCGTCTTTTTGTCGATGCGCTGTGTTCATGGGCTGTACAAACATCTACTCCTTATTATGTCATTTTGGTCGTCTACTTCCCAAAATAGAATTCTAGTGGGTGCTTTAATTCAAAGGAAAAGTTTCTGCTGAACTGGTCTTTTGATTTGTGTCACATTTTATTCATTTTATTTCTTTTCAATTGAGGGGTCATTTTAAGTGTCATTAACCGAAAGAAAATGGAATAAAAAATGTCCGTTGGTCACAATTTTTCCGATTTTTTTTGTTGATCACCCTGAACACAGCAAACTATCAAGAAATTGGCTGTGTATCAGTTTCTATGGAGTGACCAACCAAACCTTTATACATTTATATTCACAGAAACATCTACGTATACAATCAATATTTTTCCGTTATTTTGAAATTGAAACCGTTACATATTCTAGTAATAATATTGTCTTCAATTTAGAATTCGTCAAAGCACCGTCAATCTTTATTGATTGAGGGCAAACATTTCTTGATTCTCGATACATAATCGTTTGTAAGCGATGTTGATCAGAAAGACACAAAAAAGTCCCTGGTGAGATTCAAACTCGTAAAAGAACCATGTTGAGAGTTGCAATAAAAATCTATGGAAATGATATTTTTCAAAAAGAATAAAAAAGTTATTAATATAGTTACGTGTCTTGTTCCTCATTCTATGGTATCAATATCATACGAAAAATATGACTCTATACATATATATATATATATATATATATATATATATATATATATATATATATATATATATATATGTATATATATATATATATATAAATGTATATATATATATATGTATATATATATGTATATATATATATATATATATATATATATATATATATATGATAAAAAAGTTTTAAAAATCAATTCTGTCGGATCACTTTACAGTGATTTAGAGAGAGAGAGAGAGAGAGAGAGAGAGAGAGACGGGCGAGAGGGATACACATATATACATATATGCACACATATAAGGATTCATACATATACATATACAAACTTATGTATATATATTTATATACACATGTACATATACGTACGAATGTATATATATTTATACGTACACATAAACACGCACACACACACACACACATATATATATATATATATACACACACACATATATATATATATATATATATATATATATATATATATATATGTAATCTGAAATTAAAACCGGACCAACGGATTTGATACTCACATTGGTGAACATGGAAATAATACAAGGAGCGAATTATGTCTGTTATTATACTCACTGACCCTCAGTTGCAAAAACGTTTTGAGCGTATCATCAAGTGAGCACTGTCTCAAATGATGAATATATAATGTGAAATCATGTCAATCACAATACATATAAAGCTTTATCTAAAATGACAAACAACAGTATATAGCATAAACTAAATCATAAAGGAGGTGGCGTTTGGTCTTTACCGGAGGGGTGCCATAATTTTATAATACCAAAAACATGTAAATTTTAAACTACAGTCGAACCAAACAATTAGTATACTGTACCATGATAACAAAGTTAGGGAAACAGTGAAAAAAAAGACTCTGGAAAATTACATAAAATACATTGACAAATATCGAGAAATTAGTAACTAAAATGACACAAAAAATCTATTGAGAACGTTTTTTAATGTTTACTGGTTAAAGCTGTAAGACTTTCTAATATACATACATACACACATACACACACATATATATATGTCTATATATGTATATGTATATGTATATATATATATATATATATATATATATATATATATATATATATACATTGATATATACATTGATATATATATATATATATATATATATATATATATATATATATATATATATATATATATATACATACATATTTTTTTTTGATTGTATGATTGTATTTCCTGTCTGAATTCTGCAATGAAGTCTTGTTTATGTGAAATGGTTGAGAAAAGTATAAAATTGTAATAAAATGAGATGAATTGTGACATTACAGCGAGGAAATACGTCACAGAATGTCTGGACATTTGGAACTAAAAGAAAAGAAAGAAACAAGTGTAGAGGTGACTGAAAGAAATGTTCAAAGGTGAGTTGATACTAAAAAAAAACTACTTTATGATAATCAAATTATTCAAAATAAATTACCCAATTAAATAGCCTTAATCTTCTTAGTGCTGATCTATACATAAATAACCCTGTAATCTTTGACAGGTATATGCTAATATATATAAAGATAGAAAGATAGATAGATAGATAGATAGATAGATAGATAGATAGATAGATAGATAGGTAGGTGGATAGATAAAAATGACAATAGGAAGGTGAATTGAAAAACTCGAGATAGGAGTTACATTTCAATCTTTTATTATCATTCCGTGGGTGCACTTCGATGCATTTCGAATGGGGCCAGTCATCTTTTTCATAGTGAAATGATTGCAGATGAAAATATATATTTCGTTGCTGAAGAGGAGAATGTGATTTTTTTTCTGTGTTTAGTTGGAGGGGATGTGTTTTAACAAAACAAAAAGAAGAACACCACCACCACCACCAGACGTATCATATTACCCCCAACAGAACCATCATTAATTCAGCTCCAATCTGTGCAAGATGGGATTATACATTGCCACCAACACCTCTACAACCATCAAAGACTTGATACATGAATCTCCTAGAAAAAACACCCACCTCCCGAAGCCGGCATCTACGCAATTCTGTGTAATGACTGCAACTAATTTTGTATCGGAAAGACATCAACAGCACTCAAAAAAGATTCAAAGAACACAAGGGAGCCCTCATACGTGAAGGGAAAACAAATGTTCTGGTTTAGAACAGGAACATTCACAACTTCAACTTCTAACAAGTTAACATCATCAAGAATATTCTCTATTTCAAAAAAGAAGTATCGAAGTCCCCCTTTGCCTGAGAAATGACCATTTTCACTGCCTCTCTTATGTAAGACAAGCCAAACACTAATGAAGACAAGATACATACATCCCCTGACCTCAGCTCTCACAGACCAATCTCATTTCAAACCAAATGTCACCTTCAATTACACAGATATAAAAACTTCCCTCCCACTCCAACCAAAAAAATAAACACAGAATAAATTTTCGCATTTTCCTCCTTAGCATCAGAATGAGAAGAGCATATTCCTTCTCTATGAAACCGCTGTTTTTGACATTCTCATCTGAAAAAAATGGCTGACCCCATCAGAATGCATCGAACTGCACCAGCAGAATTCTAATAGAAAAATTGAGATGTAACACCCATCTGTTGAGTTTTTTGCTTCACTTCCAAATTGTCATTTTCATTCATTCATTAATTCATATATATATATATATATATATATATATATATATATATATATATATATATATATATATATATATATATATATGTATAAATATATATATATATATATATATATATATATATATATATATATATATATATATATTCCATAATAATATAATTCAATCGTCAATATGGAAAGTTTGGTTTTTATTTACGTTCCATATTTCGTGAGATCGGTTTCTCTCATTGTCAAATATCGAATGGAAAATGATAAAATTTTGCTGATGAAAGGGGTCCCGTGTATCTATATGTAGTTGATTCGAGTGATTGCTTTCAAGAAAATTGTATGTATGTGTACAACATTGCGTTTTTGTGGGTGTGCTGTTGAGGGGCAAAGTCTGTCTGCATTGGTATATGATCTGTGAATATCCAACAATATCCAAAAGGACACGTTGTGTTGAGCTAATTTATTTAATTTTTTTCCTTTTTTTTCTTTAATTTGATTTCTGTACTCACCTATTGGAGAGAAAAAGTGTCTGCATTCGTATTTTGCTATACAAATACGTTTGAGGGTAATCCAAGATATTAAAAAATCAAAGTTTCAAACAATTTCGTCTCTTATAGCAGACTTATGTCTCGTTCCCCTCATGATAATATACACACTGACAGCTCATGATGGTAATGTTTCTCTGTATGAACAAAATGAATAAAGTAAGTACTTTCAGATCATTGGGAATCTATCAGGGAGATCTTGGAAAAATAAGTTTTTTTTAGACAAAATTATGCCTGTCATTGCAACAGAAATCGTAACCGGAAGACCAGCAATAGATATAATGACACCAAGTATATCTTGGAAATCACAGGAACACACGTGTAGATGGATGGATTGGGATTGGTGGTTGGTGGATGAATTCAAATTTACACTTTAAAGTATATAATCACAGATACACACGCATGTATGAATATATACTATACAAAAAAATTGAACTATGTATGCAGCTATATATATACATGATTCTTATTTATGTATATGTGTATGTCTGTGTGTGTAAGTGCGTGAGTGTATGCACCTGATATCTCAAAGAACAGATAAGGACATCTTTATATATATATATATATATATATATATATATATATATATATATATATATATATATATATATATATATATATATATATACACATGTGTGTGTGTGTGCATAAACGTACATTGATATAAAAGTAATTATGCAGAAAGATTCTTTCCGAATCGAGATACGTAATTTACGGCTTTTTCATTTAGTCTATTTCACCTATTTGAAGATAACTTTTCAAAAAATCCTCTGAACGAAAGAACACACAAATTATTCTTAGTCTTCAAATTTTTCATCATCTCTTCATATTCTTCATCGTTGCTGTCAGCTGTGTTTCATTCACTTGTCACATTCTAAAAAAATATACGTTTTTCAAATGAAGCGTAAAACATCTCGACGCATCTTCAATTTTGTCTGACAACTTGTATAAAAAAGAAAAATGATTCGTAATAAATTTCAAATCCATTTTATCTTCACTGGTATTACTATTCTATTAAACAAGAAACATATATATATATATATATATATATATATATGTGTGTGTGTGTGTGTGTGTGTGTGTGTGTGTGTGTTAACATAAATGAATGTCCGACAAAAACAGTAAAACCTTTACAGGGATCAAAAAAAAAAAAAGGTTTCGCAAAACGTAGACAGAGTATTGGGGAAAATGTTTATTCTACAGCGTTATTTGAAAGAAAAGGTTTATTTCATTTATATTCGTAGAATTGAGTAGGATGTATATATCACATGATGTATGGAATCCCCAAACATGGTGGCTCCGTAGATAGTTACTTGTTTCAACGTAGTGGTTCCATGAGTAGTAACTTATTCCAACATGGTGGCTTCATGGATTGGTGGCTCGTTTCAATATGGTTGTCTCGTGAATAATAACTTATTCCAATATGCTGGCATCACGAAAGACAGCTTGTCGTGTTTTTAAACAACAAATCCTATCACTGGACTGCTGACAGTTTTATAACCTGATAACCCACAAGCATTTCTGTTTATTCATCCGATTCTCTGATTGGTTCAATCTCTGTGACTTAGCACTTTAACAGTCCAATAGATTCTTACTACAGCCCTCTCTTCATTTGAACAGGGCGTACTGGCACACTTTAGAACATTCCCTTTACCCTTTATTGAGTATAATATGTATGTTTTCCAACTGTTATTTACGAAGAGAATAATATACAAAATATAGTTATTAATCATCCCAGCAAGCTGTCAGGTCATGTCACATGATGTTACACTCACCTGATTAATACATCAGCCATTTTGAGATATTTCATGTTCTCGACCAATCAGAAAGAGGTACCGATCATTTTATTTCAGTCATTTTCTTCCTTATCTTCATTTTCGTTATGACAACCCTTCAGCCGAGTCAATTAATCGGATAACCTGTGTCACACAACATGGTCCTTCCAACGGTCGTCATTATGTTTGCCGTCTGATGCTGACTGTCTGCATTTTGACACAAACCCTTCCAAGCTTCACCTCTCACCACTGACTCAACACGGACATCATAATTAGAGACCGTCAACCAAAACTGCCGACATTGAGATAGGTCTCTTCAGTTTTTGAGTTTTTTCTGTTCGTCTGGGCGGCTGGTTTCTAATTGATCACCCTCAAAACGATATGCTGTGGAAATGCTCTGATCCCATGACCATTTCTATGAGTAATTCACCTGACCTGCATTTGTTTTGATTGTGTCCAACAATGGACGCTAAAAAATGATGCTGCTGCTGCTGCTGCTGATGATGATGATGATGATAACGCCAATTCCAAGTAGAGCCTCAGTCATTATTTTCACAAGATTAAATTTTGTTTTTGTACCTAATCATAATATATTGAGAAATAAGAAATGCAATTCCTTGGTCTTTATCGCATTTTACTCGATTTTGCACCCCGCTAATCTCGGAGAACTGATCGAAAAAATCTATGAAGCCTGGTCTGGCTGGGTTGATACCTCAGCCAGTGGGAGGGTACTACTACTACTACTACTACTACTACTACTACTACTACTACTACGACTTCTAACTCATGAGACAGAAGCATTGTTCGCAATCACCTTCAGTAAAATTTTCTACATCGTATTATCAAGATTGTGCGTTGAATCACCATCATTTATATCACTGAGTGTGTTTTAGTAGACATTGAGTGGACGTTAACTATAATGAAAGAACTATCAATATAAATTGATATGACTTTATCCAATCAAAATCTATATTGGTTTTCAGAAATGAAAATAGATCATTAAATCATTAAATAAGATAGAGATTAATCTTTTGCTGACTCTTTCTTCTGTTCCAACAGAGAAATAATTCTTGGTTGTAATGAGTATGATCAAAGATGAAGTACTTTCAGCCGCAGTATCTACCATTTTAGATAAAAACGTACAATCGTAACATTTTGTCATGCTAGAATCAAATCTTGTTTATTATTCACTTTCTAATTTTCCCATTGACCACGTCACGTTTGCATTTTACTATCTTTGTATGTTTTTGTAGGTTGGCAGAAGAGTTTCTCCGATTTCATTCAAACACACACACACACACACGTATATATATATATATATATATATATTCACTACACGCACACATAAATGTATATATGTCTGTGTTTTATACAAGCCATGGCTGCAGATAGATGAACACACACACACACACACACACACACATATATACATAAGTGTGTATATATATATATATATATATATATATATATACCGTCAAAGATTATGAAGTTATTTATGCATATGTGAGTATAATGGAATAATTTGACAAATTTTGAGTAATATGACAATATCAGAAGACAGCCAGATATTCCCATAAGGTCAATACCTTAAAGTAGTGACATACCATCACTGAGTTTACACTACGGTCGTGACAAACATATCACCAAACTTGCCACAAATATGATCTACCAACAAATCCTCTAACCCACTCACTACCAAATTCACCATCCAACTACAGATAGACCCGCTTTAATGTATTACCTCGATTCCAGACGAAGCTCGTAATGAGTAAATGTAAAAATGAAGAGTCATTCATCAAACGCTCTTCAAATGGTAACATTTTCTCGAAATTTATCACATTACCTATCGATCCATAAACTTGTGTTTCTACATTTGATAGTTAAAAAGAGTTGTAATAATTCACTGTGCAAGCATATGATATTTTTACGAATGTAAGGCTCAGTGATATTGTCTATTGGAGGAGCTGAATGAAGCGAAATGCATGCATACTATTCTCATGGACCAAATGTATGTTTTTAATTGAAATAAAGTCTCTACTATAAGTATTGTGCATTGTTGGATTATTTGATTTTATATGCATACCATTTGTTGTACAGATTTCACAGTGCACATCTACATACTCACACATACCCACATACACACACGCATATTTAGATATATATGTATGTCTGTGTGTAAATATACATATATATATGTGCGTGTGTATCTACTATTAGTATATATATATATATATATATATATATATATATATATATATATATATATATGCTTATATGCATGTGTATATGAATATATATGTATATACATACATATATATACATATGTGTGTGTACATATATATATATGTGTGTGTGTGTGTGTGTGTGTGTGTGTGTGTTTATGTGTAATAGAGAAAAGTATTTTCCCGCAAGATACGATTTAATGGCAATATCAAAATATTTATTATACATTATTTTATACTTTAACATCGAAATCCATCTAGGAAATAAAGTATGAGAGAAAGTATGATAATGTTTCTAATGATATCATCATATATATATATATATATATATATATATATATATATATATATATATATATATATATATATATATATATATATATATATATATATATATATCTCAGAATATAACACAATGTACAAAAAAGACTCACTGAAAGAAATTACCGTGTAAAAACCGGAAAGAAATAAAGCATTGTCAGTCAAAAACGACATTAGCCTGAATGCCGATGAAACTGTGAATGATTTTTTTTTTTTTGGCAAAGGACAAAAAAAAGTCCCTGTCAACTAAAGCCGGTTACCAGCTGACTGTCTTTCAGATTGAATTAGCCCACGTTGCTTCTATTGTTATACACATTCAAAATTGTAAATTTTGCATTTTATTTTGTATCTTTGCTACCATGTTCGGAAAATTTGGTTCATTTTATCAATTCCCATTTAAATATAATAAGCGAGGAAGGTATTACCAATGATACAGCGTACACATTATTTCACTTTGTATCCAATAATTCTACTTGCAGACACTGATTGAACCAAGGGGAACATGTCTGAAAAACTCTTGAACGAAATGAAATAAAAACTCCATCCAGAGAAAATCAAAAAGAATTAAAAAAACAATTTTATTTTGTATTTTAGTTGAATTCAACATGTGTCCTTTCTTTGTTTCTTTTGCCAAAAGTTTGACACTTTATCAGATTTTGGCATATTCTCTAAAATCTCAGTGATAGCTCTTGTGTAGCTGTGAAGTGACTAGGCTAAGACATCAGTGTACAAACCAATGAATGCTGACATCCTCCAGATTCACCAACAATGACTCAGAAGATGGATGTAGGAGATTTCTGTCGGTCAAAATGAAGAATTCTAGCGATTGAAGGAATGGTGAGAAGTGAGAGGTCAGTTCAAGTAATAAAACAAAAGACTGTGATGAAGAAAGTCTCTATGAAAAATAAATAAATAAAAAGAACAAGTAGTTCAACGATACGTCCACCGTCCTGACACTTTTATCTGGAGAAAGGTCTGGCATTCAAAGATGGTGGATGTAAGCGGAGTCTGCGTAATTGAATCTCTGATTAAAAGGCAATCTAAAGGAAATGATTTCACAAGGAAATTGAAAAAAAATAAAGGAAAAAAAATCTCGGGAAATAATCGACAGCAGAAAAGGAGGGAGAGGTGAAAAATTGTGCCATGAATGGAAAAGAGAGAAATGAGGAAAAGAATAAAGAGAAATAAAGGTAGAAAGAAAGATTGAAGGATAGAAGGAATGGGGAGAAGAAAAGAGTAAGAAAATGGAAGGGATTAAGGAAACAGCAAAACGGGTGATAAAGAAAGAAAGAAAGAAAGAAAGAAAGAAAGAAAGAAAGAAAGTCAGAGGAGGGATACAGAAGGAAAGACCAGGGAGGAAAGGAAGAAGACATTATGGACAAATGGGAAATGTTGGAATAAACGGAAAAAAAAAACAAAAGAATAGCGGAAACTTGAGAGGATTGGATGGGACGAACGGACAGAGAGAAAGAAAGGAAGAAAGAAAGAAAGTCGGAAGACAGAGAGGAAGTAAGAAATAGGAAGAAAAGCAAAAAGAGAAATTAGCAAGTTAAGAAGAAAGAACTACAAGTGTAGTCAGGAAAATGAGCGGAAGAAGAAAAAGAGATTATGAGAAACGTTAGAAGATAAAATGAAGGAGAAGGTGGAGCAGATGAGAAAGAAGAAACTCGTTGTTACAAGCAATAATTGAACAACAGTAGCGTCAAAATTTGAAGTCATGTAAACAAATTTCATCGAAAAATAACTCTGGTCAGTAGGAATTCTATTAATGACTTCACTCACGTTTTCCTCTGGAAAACATCTGAAATAGAGTGGAAACAATTTAGAAACATTTAGATTCTGGAGAATCTAGATGTTATTAATAAAACCGTCAAAATGAATCCTCAGAAGGTAAGAAAAGCTGTTTTTTTTTTTCAAAACGTCCAAAGTACTTGACCACACAAATGCACATATAGGCCCGTCGTCATTCTTGTTGGCTACGATTGTCTAATAAGAAGCATCGTGGTTAAACCGGTGGTGAAACCAAAATGATTAAATACAACAAAAATGAGAAAAAAAAAAGATTCGGAGGAGTGATATAAAGATATAAATGATTATCTATATCTTGCTTAAGCGAATCACCAAAGCTAACGCTCGCACCGGAATTGATTATCTAAAATAGTCTAAGAAAATACATATTTTTACCTAAAATTGCCACCCAAAATATATATTTTGTAAAAAATGATTTTAAAATAATACTAATTCAAGAATTGGTAATAGTCGGTCCCAAAATGACCATAGAGAGAGAAAAAGAAAAGAAAAAAAAACCCAAAACGGCATTTTTTGTTTAAACAAGGAGAGCGTTCTCAGATTATTGCTTGTGGTTTATTTGTTCATTTTTTTAAGGTAGCAGCCTCTAAAATATGACCAGACTGCACCTTGAGACGCATACAAGCGGAGGTGTGCACATATACACAGGCACACAGATATGCTTTTAGAGACACACAATCAAAGAGAAACAATCTGTGGTACACTGAGCTGGCTGTTTGGACTATTTGCAGGGCTACGGTTATACGAAAGAAAGGAGAACAGGGAGAAAACATCCAATTCAACAAGAAAAAAACATTATCAAACGATAATTTAACTCCGTATTCGATCAATGAATGTAAATCATTTAGAAACTGTCAACCAATTCTATTAACATCAACATAGGTTTCTTTAGTTCTTAAGTTGGTCTGGCTGATTGATTATGTATGTATGTATTGCTCACACAGGGCACTCAAATGGAGTTGGGAAACTAAAAATTCAAACTTTACTCCTCATGATGTCGTTTTTTTTTTAATTCTTTGAAATGTCTTCTTCCCTAATCTTTGAGTCCGGCAGCGCTTTGAAATTCGAACTTTTTTGTGATCAAACAGAAGGCGAGATAAGTTACCTATTTATTGATAAGTGTTATTCAATTTTCGCACTTGATCACCTCTGACAAGACATTTTTCCCTATAGATGTTGATCTGGTGACAGCTTCTATTGAGTTACTATCCAGTCAACTTTTTCTTTTTTCTCTTTTCGACTTCATGCCTTTTTTTCCTTCATCTTTTACCCATCGCAATTGCATCCCTCTCCAATACCCGCCATTCTTTACCTTTTCCTTACCTTTTCATATCTACCTGTTGACATTCTTTCTTCTTTCTGTATTTCTTTCTTCTTTCTATCTTTCTTTCCTTTTTCTGTCTTTCTCTTTTACGTTTTTTCTTTTATCTCTCCTGAACTCAACCTCTCCATTTTCCCCCTTCATCCCCTCCTTTTCCGCTCCCTCCCAATTCTCCTACCTCCAATCTTTTTTCTTTTCTTCCTCCTTTTCTTTTTCATTCTTGCGCAGTTTTCCTTCTACTCTTTTATTTCTCTTTCCCCATCTTCTGCGGTTTACGTTTATCATCATCATCATCATCATCATCATGAACGAAAATGTCGAAGTAAGAGAGAGCTATTAATTTCTATTCGATTAATGAATGCCAATCCATGCCGACTGATATATTGCAACCTTGGCATGTGTCGATTTCCTGGGGAAATAACGTCTGAATCACAAGAACTCTCCCGTCATTGGAAACTGCTCCTGTCCAATATGTCTTCCTTCTAAGACGGATCATCGCTTCAGCTTCCACAGTGAAGCATCATCATCATCGACATTATCGATATAAGCTAAAACATAGGACAACTATTCTACCTAGAAATATAAAAACTGAAATTGAAAGTGAAATTCGACTGGAGATAAACTGAAGAAGATTGATCCCTTAGTTTTTAATTCAGTAGTAGTATTAGTAGTGCCAATAATTACATGCATACATTCCCAAATATGCTTTCTTTCGGCGCAAGACTAGATTCCAGAGAATTTACATAATAAAAACATAACCAGTGTATCGATGTGGATTATAATATGTCCAACAATATTAAAATGAAATGACAATCCAGAAAAAAAAAAAATATATATCGTGTGAAAATGAGATTTTTTTATGTTTCTTCAATATTCTACGAATTCATCTTAGTTTTGAAAAAAACACGATGAATTTGTGAAACATATTAAAAAAGCCGTGATGAATGGATGAAATATCAATATAAACTGAAGGAATCTCGTATGTTAGTTAGATGGTTCTCTGACTTGTTTTCTCACTCTAAAAATCCTAGATGTTATGTGTTTTGTATGAATCTAAAATAACGCAAAGTATATGCTGAACTTTTGAGAGAAGAAAAATTCAAAAATGAGAAGACAGGTAGCCTCAGGGTCAAACTCTGCTCCAATTGAAATGTAGATAATCAGTCTTTTGACGTCAGCCGTTGGACATAGACCTTACCCAGGATTTGCCGCACTTCTCTATCATAGGCGTCGCGGAGCCAGTACTTCCTGAACTTGTCTAGCTTGTCTCTCCATCTAAAATTCTAGCGGCCTCAGTTGCACATATGATCTAGGGGAATCCATGCGGTGAGTCGTGATGTCCATCGGTTGTCTGCCATTCTCGCAACATAGCCAGCCCACCGCCATTTGAGATGTTTAATGGATTTTATGATGTCCCTGACTCTTGTCTTTTCCCGGATGTACTGTGCTGTTTTGTGGTCTCTCCATGTGACGCCCAGCATCTTTCTGTGCACGTTGCATGGTTCTCAATTTATGGGTCTGTCTCTTGGTTAGGTTCCATGTTTCGGCTCCATAAGTGACTACTGGGAGAATGCATTGGTTATACACCCTTCTCTTTAGGATTAATGGGTTCTTATTATTTTTGAAGGTTGAGCTAGCTCTGCCAAAGGCTTGGCACCCTCGTGCGATTCTTCGCTTGACTTCTTCTTCTTTTGAGGGTCTCATGGAGATTCGTTGTCCTAGGTAGATGTAGTGGTCTACTTCCTCCAGTTGTGTGTCCTCGATTTTGATCTTAGTGTTTTTATCCCGGATGTGGTTGTTGCACATGATGTTCGTCTTGCTTAGTTCATAAATTGTCTTTCAATCAACCTTCCACTGCATGAGAAGCTCTACACAAAACTGCCATGTGCACTCTTGTGTTTGCACGATGATACAAGGCAGACATTTTTTGTTAAATTAAAAATCCCTACATCAGTATTACATGTCCTACTCTCTCACTTGTACATATTAATGGGTGCTTTTCTTAGTGTTATTAGCTTCGTGTTTAGGTATTTTTTTTCTGTCTCTTTCTCTCCCACTGAGTTACGGATCAATCAACTAAGGCTCGTACAAAGCTAAGCCACCAAGATTGTACACCATTTTTCAACAGCCGACATCTACGGTTCCCTCCTTTAACTGTTCATTTCCCAACCTCTTCTAACCGGCCAGCCAAATCCTCAATTTCAATTGGCGAACTGTCAGAGGACAACTTTTTAAAAATTAACTCCATATGTATCGAACTCGAGAAAAAAAATGATCTGTTAGAGAATCAAAACGTTTTGCAAATTATAGTTTCTTCGACCAGACTGGCTGATTATTTTCAACAGAGCTCTCTGATGAGACCCTGAGAGCAGTCCCTACTTACTTATATATCCGTGTATCATCTTGTCCGAACTCTCATAAAAATGTCTGCTCTGACCAACTTACATGAGTACACAGGCATACATCACACACACACACACACACACACACACACACACACACACACACACACATATGCATACATATTTGTACTAAAAAAAACTTTATGTTTCGTTGCTTGATTATAGAAATGGTCAAATGACAATGTTATAACTAATCTATCTTTACACATCTTCTAGTGCAGTTAAAATAAGTTTGCAAGCCAAATTACACTCTCCTCTGTAGCATTTAAGGGTTGCATTTTTGTGTAAGCCATTGTCATTGCCATGGTTGTTGGAAATTTCAAAAGAAAACTTTGCAGACTCTTTCAAATGTTAAAGGGACGTAAATGTAAGACTTTCGAGTCCCAGTGTATTACTTTAAAAGTGTCCATAGTACCATAACACAAGATAAATATTATTTTGCTTATGGTAAATGGTTAGTAACTTTCAGGCCTTGTAGTTTAATGCTACCTAAATGTTTTGAAAATGTCATTTATGAATTAATCAAATCCTAATGTTGTCGATAAGGCCAAAACATGGTCAGGATACTTTTTTTCAAAATGGTCACGAAAACTATAGATGATGATATAGCTTGATCAGACATTATTAGAAGTTAGTGTTCATATTTTCTGACGAATATGCTTAGAACATCTGCTCTCAAGTTTTAATTGAGGACTTTAGTGATATTGTGTTGATAGATAATTATTTATTACATAAATGATGGGAATAATCAAAACATCTTACAACAAATACATTCCTGAATCTTCCTCGAATTACAGCACGTTTTTCCAGATAAGTGCCGTACCGGAATTCCATTGAAATCCATCGACATCTATTGGATATATCGTATGAAAAAGTAGGAACAGACACAGGTATATATCTTTAAAAATCTCTCAATCAAAAACGAATTCCTCTACCTAAATATTTAATCGCACCATCTTTTCTTCGTGTCCCACATTTCTACTGTATTTGATTGACATTCATTGAAAACACTTGGGGCACTGTATGGAAAGACAGGAGCAAATACCGGAATGTACGAAGTAAAAATACGGGAAATATATCTAAATCAAAAACAAATAACTGGGTTCGACCCGGAGTTTCATTTCGTCTCCTTTGATACGTGTCTCATGCTTACACGGGAAATCACAATTCACTGAAAACTTTTGAAGATATCTTTTTGTCAGATAAGAGCAAATACAGACATTTATGAAAGAGCACAAATATATTTCTTGAGCAGAAACTAATTCCTGGAACAATCTCGAAATTTAATCACATTTTCTTACCTCCAAAACGCTTACACAGAATTTGATTTCGGAGATATCGACTAGAGAGACAAGAATTGAACATAAAAATGTATGTATCTGCTCACGTGTTACAACATCATATTCCTGAAAGTTTTCATTGGACTTTTGTGGAGTTCGTTGACAGGTGGGTCACAAGGGAATCTGATGTTTGCATCAGAATGTATCCAGGTTCAGAATCGTTTAGTATACAAGTATCACTTGGTTAGATTGTATCCTTTTATCTCAGAGTAAACGAATTCTGCACCATCACCTTGACTAATTATGTTTCACTAGTTGGGGGCTATTTTGGAGATAATTATAACCATATTCAGTATTCATCATCTGTTTAATGGAAGTCAAAGGTATCTATCATGCCCATAAATACTTACTTGTATTGATTTGACATAAATGGAAAGTCATTAGGTAATTGGAGTAGGATTATGGTTGAACATTTTTTTAAGTCTATAGTGGCCATTTGAAAAGTCGGCAGCCATTTTGGAAAATGGCAGGATCTTGGGTTTCTTACGTTGATTATAATGAAAATTGATAAGAATAATCGATGTTTTACGCTCCATACATGTATCACAGCATGTATTTTACCCCTTCACAAACCAGCGAGGATTTATTCTTGATATTTACATAGCTCTGAGCTGAGCTGTGTTAAAGCCATTTCAGACCCGGCCAACGCAATGTAGTGCCATTGCCAATGGAATATCCTGACTAAGAGGCATGTCATTGCTCTGTAGAATTGTAGTCCAAGAGGCTTGGGATTTGTAGTGAGACCCGTGAGAAATCATGAAGAGTTTCTACCCGCGAGTTCACGTGGGTAATATCCCTACATTAAACAGACCTCGTGTCACATACGTTCCTTGTGGTGTCAAGGAAGAAAGGAGTCTAGAATAATACTATA
Source organism: Thysanoteuthis rhombus (assembly GCA_963457665.1). Classification (NCBI taxonomy): domain Eukaryota; kingdom Metazoa; phylum Mollusca; class Cephalopoda; order Oegopsida; family Thysanoteuthidae; genus Thysanoteuthis; species Thysanoteuthis major. The sequence goes on from OY735201.1 coordinate 25,963,953, forward strand.
CAAAGTCAACAGGGAGTGGCACAAGGGATTAAAGTTTGGATCACGTCAATTTTCTCAATAGGGATGGAGTGTGATTATTGTCGAGAAAATATATAGTTGAATTGATCGATTTCATCTGAGTTCGGAACCCCTGACTCTTCGTCCTAGTGGCAAATACAAAACTACCTTGATAAAGCGTTGCCCTGCCATTGTAGCCGTATACCATAAAGTCATAAATCAAAAAGCATCTGTTTCACCTAATATGATTAGAAACTGTCAACTAAAATTGTCAGCATATGTCTCTCTCGTGTTTCAAGCTGGTTTTGCTTTCTATGTATTACGCGCATAGGCCGTACCAATATGCGTACAGCGCAGGAAATTTAAACATTCACTCGTTATCATGACTAAAAGGCATTAAATTCCCACCCATGCAGGGTTTTAGTTGTATGGCTATTTGCAATGATAACTTCATGTTAGATTGATCCCTTAGTTTGTGTCCGCTTGTTTTATTCTTCCAATTGGACTTTTTTCGTGAACACTGCACAAGAAAATGGAAGTGAACCAACTCATTCATCCATCATCCCTCTCTGCATACTGTCAAAAGAGGTTTGTCTCGTTACAGTTTCTATCGAGTGATTAATTTATGTATTTATCAAATAAAACTGCCTCTATGCGCATCTCAATGTACGAATTATGTCTAAAGTACATAGTCAACATTATAATACATCAATACAGAGAAACATTGTTTTTCTCTCCCAGCTGACCTGAACTTGTCTAAATTAATGATTATTGCAATTCCAGGCCGTTACGAAAGTTTGAATCATAGAGGCAGTTCACAATGGGAGAAAAGCTTCGAAACAAATGGAAACACTTCCAAGAAATTTACATTCTATCAGGCTATATGGGGATACAGTCTTGAAAAAAGGTTTAGTCATGACATGAAAATATGTCAACTAGGGAAATTAATATTCTAAATATTGAGGTGTGTCTATCTATGTATGTATAGATATATCTAGACGGGTTGACGCTTGGAATGCAATTTTTCTGGTTACAATTCCATGTAAGATCCCATAGAACTTTTGAAAATCCCATTTGAAAATCATACAACGGAAATACTTATACATCAGCAAATTTGTAAATTCTGGGACAACAGAGTGATATCCATGTACATTTGCATTTTATTTACCTCTTTTCTGAACTGTCATTATCCCGGTTTTCATATACACATTTCCGCCCTTTTCATTACTCCTTCCCTCTCTCTTTTTTTTTCTCTCCCGTGTTCCAGTTGTGTACTGGATTCCACCCTCCCTCCCATAACAGCTACCGACTCTCCGATTCCGGTTGTCTGTGTCGCAACAAATAAACCTCTTACGCACCCAGTCGCCGTATTTCCTGGAGCAGAATCTAGGGCACCACATATATCCAGTCGACCTTCCATAAAGATCTAAATATGTATATCTGACCGAGTCATTCCCATCTGCTACAATGCCAAATGATTTTCCTTTTTCTTTTGATTATTTTTCCTTCCTCCTATTTTCCCCATCTTTTATTCTTGGCTTCACCGAAGAATTATGGCCATTGTTGCAAGAGGTGGCCCATCGAATTTGTCAGTGTAACCTTAGATTGTAGGTTAGGCGAAACAAAGGCATCCGTTCGATCCAGAGGAAGGATGGTAGAAAAAGAATAAGACTCTTTAACCTTCAGTCAAGCAGTACATGGTGATGCATCACACAGCTTTAGAAGGAAGGGATGTTTCGAAAGAAGGAAAGTAATATAAACAAAGAGAACAAAAGAAGGACATTGTAATGAGACGAATAAGAAAAAAAAAAGGAGGGAAGCAAGTTTTATCGTATATTTTATGTATTATCGAGAAAAGGAAGCATTGAAAGGAAAAGAAGGATCTGAAATAATAGATGAAGAAGGGATATGTACGATAAAAGATAAACCTGGGAGAAGAATGGGAAGATTTAGATACAGGAATAAAATATAAAGTGGAACTTGATTGATTGATGCCAGGTTGCATAGTAGGAAACTCCAAGGGTAACAGAAGTGCGTGATACAAGGAAGGATGGATAGAATAAAGGGACGGATAGAAAAGAGGAGAGAGAAATGGAATTATAAAAGGAAAGAGAAGAAAGTGTTATCGTTGTAATGATGGGAAAAAGACGATAACAAACGATACCATATATTATAAGGAATTTAAAATAGTAATACGATGGAAATAATTTTAGGATTCAAAGTGATAAAAGAAGGAGAGCTATGGCGAATAAAAGATTTTAAAAAAGGGATAAATGGGAAGATTTTGAAACTAAAATGACGTTTAGATTGAAAATCGACTTTGAGAGAAAATAAGTGAAACAATGGGAGTACCAGAAGTACATGATACGAGGAAAAAGATAAAAATTGGAGGTTGAAAGGAGGAAAGAATGATGGGAATATAGAAAGTGGGAAAAAGGAAAAAAGTGAGAGATGAAGAAATAAGAAAAAATGACGGAAAGAAAAACCGAAAGAATAAAACAATAAGATGATGGGATCGAAAAATGGAAGAAAGAAAAAGAAAGGAATGAAAGATGGAAGAGAAGATAAAAAAAAGAGTAGAAAAAAAAAAACAAACACGAAAGACAGAGAGAGAGAAAAGAAGAGTAAATGAAAAAAAAAAATGAAAACAGAGGAAGAAAAAAAGAAAAAAAGAAAAAAAGAAGAAATTAGGAAGTAACAGAAGAAAGTCAGAGGAAAGAAATCAGTCAATCCAGAACCACACCACGTGGCAGACCAGCTTAGAACAGTGTCGACTCCTGACATCTACCGGTACAACGTGCAACTACGACCAGTTCACGCACCACATCCAAATTGTGTTTTATTTTTTTCGGGTCTACGAGATTGGGCACCCGGGGTGGGGGCTCTCATCGCATGTATCAAATTGAAGACACATAATCAGAAATATGTAAGAATAGAAAAGAAAAAACAGGAAAAAGAGAAGCCAAAACAGGAAAAAGGTTTATGAAATAGGAGAAAAAATGCCTGGATTATGTGGTGAATATGAAAGAGGAAGGTAGGTTGCAAGAAATATATGGTAATTGGAACAGATTTTTTAAAGAGAAAAAGAAACGCTTGTCCTGAGGAGAATCGTCTGTGATATCAAGAGATTTCCATTAGATTAGAAGTGGGGGGACAGAAGGAAAAAGGGGCAGGGAAGAGAGAGAGAAGAAAGCAGAAGGACGACAGTAAGGAATGGTGGGAAGGACGACAGAAGAAAGGGACGGACAAAAGAAAGAAAAAAAGGAAGGGATGAAGTAGGGAAGAAATGAAGAGAGGTAAAATGAAAAGGAAATGAGATAGGAAGAAAAGAGATAAGAAGCAAAGAAAGAGAGAGAGAGAGATATGAAGAATTGATGTATAATCAATTTATATAAATTGAGAATGAAATAACTAAAGAAAAAAGGAAGGATGGTGCACCAAGAACCTATGAAGATTACAAATGAAATAAAGAAGGAAAATAAAAAAAACAAAAAAAACAAACTTGGATCATAAGAAATACCTTACGGAGAAAAAAAGATGGATAAAACCATAAAAAAAAAACTAGCAAGAAATATCAAAAAAGAAAACTACTGAGGGTGAAATAAAGAATAGAAGAATGGAATTATTTCATAACGGTAAAAACAGAGTTGGATAAAGAACATGCATGAGAAATAAAAAAAAAATAGATAAAAATAAGATCCGAATGAACAAAGTCGTTGGGTATAACAAGCAATATATATTTATGAGCAAATGATAATAAGTCTATAAATGAAGAACTGGAAGAAGTCAATAATAATTGGAAGAAAGAATTGGAATACAGCTTTGGCCTGTGTCACACAGTGTTTACAAAAAAAAGAAACTCTCACAGCATCACCATCATCTCATTCATATATACATACACATATACATATACATAAATATATATATATACATATACATGAATATATATATATACATACATACATATATATATATATATATATATATATATATATATATATATATATATATATATATATATATATACATATACATATACATATATATATACATACATATACATATATATATATACATATACATATACATGTATATATATACATAAATATATATATATACATATATATATATATATATATATATATATATATATATATATATATATATATATATATATATAAAGAGAGAGAAAGAAGGAAAAAAGGAAAGGAAGTACTGTTGATTCTTACTAATTGCTCTAAAACTCTTCTTCCCATTTTCCATGAGGCTCATCAAGAACCCCGTCAAGGTGATGGTAGGGGGTCTGAGGCTTGCGCCGTAAGTGTCAACTGGATATTCCAGGATATCCATACCATTTCGCAGGGGTCACTTTTGCATCATTCCATTTTCTACCTAGACTGGACAAGTCAATATACATAGGTATAGGGACAATTTTCGATTTTACCGGGGGAGGGTCTCCATTTGTTTCTGGTTTTAGTATTGAATACGGAGGAGTCAGGTTTAACGTTTTCTTTTCACGATTGTTAGTTGTTATATTTTGTTTATGGGTGGCCTGAAGTTAATAGATATTTCTGCAAGGATTGAAGCTTTCTTGTGATAAACTATTTTTCAACTTTGTTTAAAGTGTGAATTCTGCTCCATTTCGATGAGTTGCAGAAAGACTGAACGTTGACCTTCAACATTTGATCGATATTTGTACAAGATAGAAGAAACAAAAAGCACAACACGCCTCAGGAATGACCCTGAATGAAAAAAAAAGGAAAAAAAATTGTATGCCTTGCCAATGAAAAAATTGAAAGAGCCAAGCTAAAAAACGTTATCCGATGCAGCTTACCCACGTACTCCTGGAGGTCAGTGTAAGTTCTGGTCGGAATCACTCGCTGCATTGTGATGAAAGCATCGTGATACTTTACAGTGTACAAGGCGATTTCAGATTCAGAAACAGTCTGGAATAGACTTTCTTCAGCAACAGTTACGAAGCAATATTTCTGACGTAGCAACCTATAAATATCTCTCAATGAAACACAAATTCCTGGATCTACCCAAAAATTTCAATCAGTCTTTTCTTATCTTGGGGCTCAACCTTTCAATGGAAGCTTTTTAGAATTCATCGAGAACTTTTAGAGATTTAACGTGGAAAGTTATTGGCGAATTTAGAGTAGTACAACAGGAAAAAGAAAAACTTGAAAAATGAAAAAAGTTTTCCCCCAAATCTCTATAATCGCTGCTGGCTTTTTATACGGTATCTCAGAAAGAACTGAATCAATTTCAATGAAATTTTGAGGAACGGTAGGGTAAATCGATTAATAAATGAACTCAATTTCAGAGCAGATCTGGGAATTTGGTTTTGATTAGGAGATATTTTTTTCTCTTCGAATATTTTACACATTTGTATATTTGCTCCTGTCCACCGACACGATATTTCACAGATTTCTTAATGATTTCCAATGAAGTTTTATGAAAATATCACACAGAAGAAGTAATCAAATTTTAGGATGGATCAAAGCTTCTATTTTTTTCAATTGAGGAATATTTGTACTTTTTTCCCATTAATTCCCATGTTTGTCCCTGTCTGTCAATACAATGTCTTCAGAATTCCTCAATAAATGTCGACCATTTGGGGGGGGGTAACAAAGTTGTGAACAAATTCTAGGGTGAACTTGGGGATTTATTTTTGATTGAAAGATATATTTCTGTTATTTCTTCGTATCTTTCCATGTCTGCTAAGAAGGTATGCATTTGTTTTTGATTGAGATAGATTCACTTCTCTCTACTCAGTTTATTTTCTTTGTGAATTTCGTTATTCACTCATGTTTGTCCACATATTATCTCCGAGAATCTCTATGAATTTCAATTCTGTGGTAGAGTATTAGAAATGAGAGGAGTGAGTAGATTGTAGAGTGGATCCCTCAATATATCTATATAGTGTATACTGCTGTATGAAAACATCAATAACCAAAGGATTCCGTTTGTGATTAGGCTTTTGTACGCCACCTTGAAAATCATATCTTCAAGCGGCCAGATTGTTGTAGATGTTTAGCATGTCTTTAAGCACTCTTGATACTATAAAAAATAAAATAAAACATTGATTAAGTTAGAATTCTAAGATCTGATTTCTAGGCAGTTGCTATGGAGAATGAATTTCTTAGCGACCGTTGCTATGGACAGACAGTTTGAGAATCTTGCCACTCCTGAAAATTATCAGTGCCCATAAAAAATATTTGCAGCAAATGTCATGCTCTTATAACAAATAAGACATTTTTGCTACGGTCGCATGATCCCTTTTCCAACCATTTTTCAAGCAGTTTGACCACTTTCTGTGAGGGAAGGTCTTCAACAACATGGTAGCAGCTCAGTACGCCTTCAAAAATCCATTTGTTCCAGTACCCAGGATTGTATGCTTCCTAAATAAATGGACTTGTTTTTGGTTGGCACGAATATTTTTGTTCTTGAGGTTATGTAGATTAATAACTGTTATTCTGAGCGGATACATACATCTTCAAAGCTATTGTTTGATTTTATCTTAGTACCAAACTGATGATTTGTTTATAGGTGATCTGGTGGCTTATTTTCTGGTTGTAATTATTTTTACTGTATATGGAATAGGTTGATGTGCTCTCCCTTGTTTGGTTGCTTGTCGCTGTTAAGAAACAACCGAGAAGTATTGAAAAAGAAAAGGTGGCAATATAAAAGATGTAAAAAGAAAAAAAGAAGAGCATGAGGACAAAGAGGAATATGGATAAATCAAAAGCTGAAATGAAGAAAAAGAGACAAATGAAAAAAGAAAAAAGGGGGGAAAGGAAGGAGTAATGAAGAACGAAAGAGAGAACAATAAGAGAAAAAAAGATAAAAAAAGACACAAAGCAGGAAAAAGTTACAGGGGAAAGGGAGAAAGAGAGAGAAGAAAACAGAAAAACAGGATGAATGAAAGAACATAAATAAAAGATACATGTGTATGAATATAAAAATGAATAGATGGAGAGAAAGATGGAAGCAAAACAAAGAAGGAGAAAGAAAGAAGAAAAGTAGCAATGATAAAAATGGAATATAAGAACAGAAAAAAGTTGTAACAATATAAAAATCACGAAATCCGAAAGCCTTTCTCATCAGAATCGAAATTCTAGAGAAAATAAAGCCAGTATTTTGTTAGCCGAGTGAAAGTGGAATTGCCATAGAAAGCCAACCAACAATCGCCGAATTAGAATTAACAGGATCAAAATAAATAAACAATACATATAAAGCGAGAATGGATACAAAAAAAAAAGAACAGTTTAAATAAAACAAATTATCCGGGGCGAATATTTGCTGGGCAACTGTGAAAACGATACACCCATGGCGTCATAATCCCTATACACTGTGTTTTATGCATTGTAGTGTATTATTTTACTTGCCTCTCTATTCATGCTATTATAGACAAGGACGAAAACAGAGAAAAAAATATCGAAACGAGAAAAAAGTAACAAAATCAGAAGATAGAGAAAGGATATTGGATTTTTAGCATCGTTTTCAAGAACTGCATATACGCGGATTCCCATCCTGATTGCCCCCAAATCAAAAACGCAAAATAAAACAAAAATCAAGAAAATGCGCTCATGTGAATTAACAAAAAAAACCCTGACTTTTGCCAATGCTATTTGATTGTTTAAAAATATTACCTCCGAGTTCTGTAATTTTTTCCTAATTTTAATTACCTTCGAACGATTTAAAATTAATGAATCTTACGAAGGGATTAATTTCAATTTGTATCCGATTTGGGATTTTGATTGAAAAGGATGCGAATTCTGGATGTGATTATAAAGTTGAATACGACTTTTTGTTTCTGGGTAGTGTGCGTTATTTTCAGATTGTTTGTGTGAGGGGCATAGAACATAGCTATTACTCACTTCAAAATTGGTTTCCCTCTGACCAGCGCAGTGATACTCATATGTGATTGATTTTCTCAATCTACGAGATAGAAAATGGACAAATTTGCCCATTGTACATGTGAAAATAAGTAGATTTCTAAATTTTACTGCCCTGGTCGAAAAAGCAAAGTTTGAAAGAAATAATTAACAGTTTCAATTCCTTTTAGGCATAATCAATCTGAAAATAGCATTTACTACGCTGGAACAGAAACAAACATGAAGATAGTTGCATTGTGTTATCAGTGGGGCATTTTGTCATCCAGCGAAATACAAGGATACGAAAAAATGTCCAGTAAAGAAAAACAAATAAAAAGAATTTTGTGGCTGTAACAAATGAATTTTTGTCTTGCTCTGTATTCGATGTTTTTTTGTGTATAATTCACAGTTTGAGGAAAATTGTGATTTTGAATTCATTGCACTAATTGAATGATATACTGCTCTCGATATCTACGAAGTTAGTTTAGTCTGACACAAGGAAAAATTCTATGAAACGAGATTGTAGGACGAATTTGTAACGTCGATCTTCGGAATTGAGGGGGCATATCTATCTAGAGAATCAGCATTTTGATCTAAAATAACCTAAAGTTGAAATGATACCGACACTGTTGGACTGAACTGCCAGAACCGACAAATCTTTCTATGAACTCAACATCTAATGATGATTACTGGTTTGACTGCGACTGCAACTGATCCGTCCTATCCACAAGCGGTGTCACAGCTGGTCATCCAGGCAGATCAAGTTGACACTTACGTGAGGCTGATCTGGAGCGTTAGTGTAGCGGGGGTCTTCGATGCTCTCGAAGTTTGTCGATGTGACAAGACAATTGAATATTGACTTATCTTACTAGTGAGGAGTACGTCACAAGGAAAGTCACCTAACATTCAGTCTTGACCTCAGTGGAAAAATGCCTGTTTTAAATATTTTAGATATTTTCTTGCAACGGTTTTGCAATTGCACATCTCCATCGCCAATGTACTTACGAAACTGAAGTCCTGTTATGAAGATGCTCATGGAAGAACAAACAAATATCACAATCGGAGGGGTAGCAGATATGCACGTTGGTGCACCACAGAAGATGTCTCTTTCAGATTCCTCAAACTGATTTGATTTTTTTATGAAGTTTATGATTTTGATATAATTTCCTTCCGTTGAGGTAATTATTCAATCAGAGTGATATACAGAAGTTTAGCATTTCTTTGATACACATATAACGCATTGACTCTAAATAAATAGTCACTGGAAAAAGATCATATTTAAAACAAACTAATACTTCTCCTGAGAGCCAAGTAAAAATGGATCTATCAGCAAATTATGGGGTATTTTCTCAATCTAGGGTCCTTTATTAACATATTCTATCTACCTACCCAAGCAAAAAACAATCTCAGCCAATAATGTATATATATATATATATATATATATATATATATATATATATATATATATATATATATATATATATATATATATGCGAATACGCTGTAGAAGCTAGTCTTGTAGAAAATTGTGACTGTAATGAGTATTTGTCTAGCCTCGTGCATAATACTTTTCATTTGGTGACATAATAAAGGAAGCTAAGTTAAAATCTGGCTAGAACCTTTACGCTGGCATTAAACGTCCCTGACGATGATTCCCTTATCACAACTTTTCTTTTGTGTAGCCTTGTGATATGTAAAATATTTTTAGAGGCGACTAACCCCTGAAGTTTCCCCATTCTCGCTCACAACACCCGTTGTTTCCAGCAGCAAAATATCTAGTATGTTTAGGTTCGACGTTGCTGAACTTAGATGATCGTTTGAAAACCGGTATTTTGAACGTGATTTGGTCGTATTTGAGTAAATATCCCCTATTTGAAACGAAAGTAATCGTCAACAAGAAACCTATTCACATTTTCAGGTGAAAATGGTGTTTCTTTCAGACTTCTATTTGTACCCCAGGAGTCTGGGGAGGGACGAGACGGTGGTGACGTTATTTTTTTTTTCCACTTGAACAATTAGGAACTGTTAACCAAAACTGTGTCAAGAACTGTTAACATAGGTTTCTCTCAGTTTTTAAGCTGGTCTGCCTGACTGGCTGACTGTGTATGCTTCATACGTACAGATCACACCAATGAAACTAAAGGGCTGAACATTTTCAATGTGTTTAAAAAACGTTTACCTCACCAAACATACAAAAAGTGAGGTTTTAAACTGTAGTAAGAAGGAGTTAAATCGTTTAAACTATTGAAATCTAGAGTTGTCTGTCTTCAAGGCTGGTTGCAAACCAAGGATGACCTGTATGATCTGCTCTGCTATTTATGCATTTCCCAAGTATTCCTTATTTCACCAGAGATCAAACATGATTATCTGTACTGCTAACCGTCAGGTCAGCTCCACCAGCAGCCTTCTGCTGGAATTGCATTTGAACAAAATTTTTATTGAGTAAATAAGTATAAATTTCATGTCTTATTACTTCCGACAATGAAGTTCATCCGCTCGTGTCAGTCTTCCTGTCAATCTGTCATTCTGTCTTTTTGTCTGTCCATATGATGTCTGCAAAAGTACTCAATGAATTTCAATGAAAATTTGTGGAAGCATGGGTAATTGGATGAGATAGAAGTGATTAAATTTTGTGGGTAGATCTAAAAATATTCTTCTAATTGAGATATATTTTTCCTTTTCTTTTTGATAGATTATGTATACGGTTATGACAGCCTAAACGATATCTCCAGAAGTTTTCAATGAATTTCAATGGAAGTCGAAGGGCGGAAAATTGGCTACGAAAAAGCGATTACATTTTGATGCGCAATTACCTCTCCTAGCTTGTAGCTATATGTCCACAGCACATGATATCGCCCAAAGGGTGAGCAGTATCCTAAAAAAGAAGAGAATAAATGTTTGAGCGTGTCCTTGCAAAATTACCCCACTGACATTGGCTTTTATGGAGGAATGAGATCTCTCAGCATTTTTCTTGTTACATGTTCCATTTTACTGAGTTTTCCCTGAATTAGGGGATTTCACATACCTATCCATGAATATCCATGAATCCCCCAAAAGAAAGGAAAACAAAACTATTACCTTTGAAAAGGAAGGAAAACGAAATTATTGGCAACCCTCCAGCAAAGTAAGTAGAACCATCAAAAAAAAATATATATATATATTTATATTCATATATATATATATATATATATATATATATATATATATATATATATATATATATATATATATATATATATATATATATATATATATATATATATTATATAAGAGTCTGCAAGAGTCATGCTGATTGTCACGTGTAACATCATGGAAACTGACCGAAAAGTTGGCTTTCGAACAAAGAAACATGCAACGTGCACCAAAGATAACCATGTCCAACATCACGGGGAGAGATCTCAAGACAGTACATTATGTTGGAGGAAAACTGGAGACAGAAATATAAAATCAATTAGAAAACTCGAATGGAAACGGAGAGGCCGTGTACCATGGATGTCAGAGGACTGCTGGGTATCACAACTTTCATGGTGTATCTTCAGAGATCATATTTGAAATTTTAGTCAGCAAAAGAAAATATGGCACATGATTGAGAGTCGTTCAGGGAACATTAGTTTCGCAACACTCACAGCCGAAAAGTCTAGCAAATTTGAAAAGGCTTATGATGTTGAATATGCTTCGTTTTTTTACCAGTTGCTAATGATATCAAAATAGAATATCCAGCATTATCATAAAACGGTGAATGTTGCCAACAGAAATGCCAAAAATGGTCATTTACCATTTTTAATGAAAGTACCTAAAGTTTTTCCCATATTGCAATATTTTACAAGTACGTTAATTGATTGGGCCGATGGAAGACAACTCTCACTTTTTACTCTTCCTATTTCTCATTTTCCTTTCTTTTTACTAATTACGGAGGGTGGTTGCATCGTTGAACCTGGGGATCTTGTTCGTCTGTTTGTTTTTTATATATACAGGGTGTTCCAAAGATGTGCATTGATTTCATTTGTCAATTGCAACAAAGTTTATTGTATAAAAAACAATTGAACACTTTCATGAAAATTAATACAATTTGCAATATGTACCGATTCACACACCCTTTGCAATAATCATTAGTGTAATATTTTAATACTTAGGTGCATAGCTTTGGTTCGCAATAGCTGCTCCATTCCGTTTTTTGTAACATTTCATAGGTTATTTGCAACATTCTTCTGAAATTCTGGCATAATCTTCCTGGCAAACAATCTTTATACCCTTACACGTCTTGAGTCTTTTTAATAAGTCCTATTTTTCCAGCTTGTTGTAAATTTTTCATTGGATTCAAGACTGACTGAGCCATCGACACATTTTTTCTCTGTTCTGAACAAACCATTTGTAAATTAGTTCAGCTGTACTCTTTGGGTCATCAAATAGTGAAGATCCAACCTCCTTTAACATCATGTTGTTGCACCAAAGAGAACAAATTAGCTTCTAAAATACTCACATGCATTACGTCATTCGACATTGCTCCATTCCACTAACCATGGAGCTTTCGCCCCTAGTGTTTCACAGTGCGGAAGATGTTTTTGCAAACATCAAGCATGATGAGTTTGGTTGTTAACAGAAAGAGAGGTTGCTGTTTTGTCCGACCAAGGAACATCTTTTCACAAATATTTATGCTTCCCTGAATGCTCGTGAATTATATGCACCCAAGAAACCTATCGCTATTTTCAACAAAAGTGTTCATCTTACATTATCCGATTTCTAAACATACTTGAGCTGTTTGTTACTGATAGCTCTTTCAGAAAACCAGCGTTCCTGCTGCTCTTAAATAATGTTTGATATCCTGGATTTGCTTCGACTTTTCTTAGCATTTATTGAGTTCTTCATGAAGCGATTCTCCGTTTAGTGCCTCTTTGAGTACGTCTTTTGGTGGAACCAAACTCACTTGTATGGTAATGTCACTCAAATCTTCTCGACTTTGCTTGATTAAGTTGTCTTTTTGATTGGTTCAGGAGCTCTTTCTATCTGACCATGGCAATCTCATTGCAAGAAGGTGAAAACACAACCTAAGAAAGAATTTCTTGGACACTCCAAAAGTTCCTATGCAGATACAGAGAGATCTAGACCTGTATTCCTTCTTAAATTATACTTTAAGATATTATTTTTCTAATATCATTCAAATCATTCTCTCCATCGTTACTTTTGTTTGTATTCTATTCCGTAGTGAGCATTTTGTTAGTGTCCAAATACTTCTTCCCCCCCCAGTGCATATAAGCACTGCACGTGTGTGTAAGTCTGTGAGTTTATATTAGTCATAAGTAATTGTATACATAGAAAAGCATATAAAGATGTATGTGTTGATAATTATTTACTAGAATTAGATTAGTCTGGCAAGAGCCACGGATGTGGGACAGACATAAAGATTTAGACTATTGTAATAACAGCCAGCTTCAGGTAAATGTATATTGGCCACGAAATGATATCTCCATCATTTTACACAAAATAATTTTCTATTTTAATTCATTCTGTCTGCAGTATGTTTCAGCTTAATGGATACATATACTAATATGACAGATATGGAGATAGACACCAGTGTACCCGAGGTAAGGGGGTAATTTCATAACGCCCCTGGGGCCCAGAATGTAGGGGGCTTTAGAAATTGTAGTAAATGCAATGCATTTCTTCTGACAAAATAAAATAAAAAATCTCACTGAATGCTGGCGTTGGACCCTGGAATCTCTTGCGACCCTGGAGATATATGCAACTGCTTTTTAAAAATTCAATATAAAATACTTCATTTACATTATTTACCAACTCGATTGCATAGATAAAAGATAGCAAAGTCATAGTGTCTTGGGGATACAGTCATACCTAAACTATTCATAGGGAGCTTTGAAAGAGTCTTTTTTTTTTCAAACTGTGGGATCGAGTGTAAACACGGGTAATGTCCAAACAACTTAAACCGTCAAAAGCGTTAAAAGAATTACAAAATGTATTGAATGATCTTAAAAGAGAATGTGAAATAGTACGGGTTGAAAATTAACAGAGAAAAAACAAATATCCAATGGATTATGTTCACTGGAGGGCCATAGAAATAGAGGGCAAGATTTTAGAAGAGAGTGATTTTCACTTGGATCAAATAATAAAGATGGAGATAGACATTAGAAAATCGTTGCATAATTACGTGAAAATCGCGTCTCAATCGTGGCACATGCGCAGATCCAAGGAGAAGCTATCGTGAATTCAACAGTTCGCTGAAATCTCAAGATTAACAACCAAAAGCAAAGACAAAAAAGAAAAAAAAAATACTAAAACAACAGCCGGACAAAGATTTGACGAGGGAAATGAACGGTTCAAATTAGGCAGAAGTAAAAAAAACGTTGAAATGAGAATTTCCACAACAAACAAGGGATAATCACCATGTATTCAAAACCTTACTATCGTTCATTGGTAGGTCACGTAGTCTTTCATACCATTCAAACAATAGGTTCATTTTGAACTTTCCCTAACTCATGGCCAGTCGGGAACAGGAAGAGATGTCTGCATACTGTCTTACCAACATCCTATCATATTCTGAATTTTTTGCCTTCGCTGCTATCATTATAGGATATTTGTTTGGGTCAACGAATACGTTTGAGATACACTTGATTTGATTAGCTTGGAGTGTCAAAACTCTTCGTAAAGATAACTGTGACCGACCAATTGATCCCATTACTAATTCTCGCTAAAATGTTTTTATCTGGAAAGTATCTGGCATACATAAAGACATACTGCGTTTCAAGTGTAAAGGATGCGATGAACGTATTACATGCTGTGACTTATGGAAGCAAAAACAAAAATTAAAAAAACTAATAAATGACTCAGAATCGCACAGAGAGCCACAATAAAAGCCATGCAATGGATACCATCCACATCTATCCGAGTGCCAACAGGGATACAAAATATCATTCATTATTCAATCGACAAAAATGGCAATGTGCTGGACACTTAGCCAGGAGCAATGACAAAAGATGGTGTATAAGGCTATCAGATTGATGTCAATTGGACCATTAACTTCGTGAGAAGTACACAAGATTCGAAGTGATGTAAAAAAATTTGCCCTCAAGACATGGCGGAGATAAGCGTACTCGAAGAAAAGCAATTGGAAAAGCCCTTAATCAAGCTGTGGACGGCCGATATATATATATATATATATATATATATATATATATATATATATGTATATATGTATATATATATATATAAATATGTGGGGGTGAAGGCATATGTATTTATCAATGATACTACAATATAGAAAACAAATACATGCATTACGAAACCTGGTATAGTTGTAATTTTGAAATTAAAGTCACTAGTGTCAATAATTTGATAAGATTTGAGAGAAATATTCTATACGTGTTTCTTGGCTTATGTTCTTTCAAGAGAATATATATATATACACACACATACACATACATACCTATATATATATATATATATATATATATATATATATATATATATGTATATATATGTATATACATATATATTTTTATATTCCAATCATATATAGTATAATATATTTTTCAATTTGTAAAAATACGAAATGAAAATAAAAAAAATAGATTCTATCTGTTCTAGACGTTCAATCGCTGTTTTCAAAATTTAATGATAATTAGAGCTATCATTACTTAAAAACTGAGGATAACATGAGTATATACCTGATGAATGGCCACATTTCGTACCAAATTAATTAATCAGCAACCGGTAATGAGTTTTTGCTTGTTATTATGAAGTTAAATGTTTTCACCGAGTACCCATGACCTATGACCTAACTGCCAATGTCAGCCATATTGTAAAAAAACTCTTATATCAAGGCAGCATACACCAATTGCTGACTCAAGCATCTTCCTGATGATATATCCAGTCACACTCGACCATTGGGCCCTGTTCCAATCCTGTGCTATCTGTGTTAGTTGGCCATAGGATGCAAATCTCGGTTTAAAGGGTGGATGTCTGTCCTGTCACTCTTAAATTTAAAACTTCATTGTGCAAGTGGGAAGAACATTCACTTTTTGAGCCCCGTAGCAGACCCAAGAAAAATCTTTGTTGGCGAAGTTATCCAAGAGAGAGAGAGAGAGAGAGAGACAGACAGACAGACAGACAGACAGAGAGACAGAGAGACAGAGAGGGAGAGGTCTTTGGATTCAATTCAACGTTTTTGCATTCATAAGATAGGCGTATAAGAGACTACACAGAATATACACTTTCAATACACATACAAACACGGGCACTAATACTGAGATTTGTACATGATAGAATTTATTGATCCAACTATAAATCAATATAGACATGAATGTTCTCCTGATTGCATAATCAAGTTTACCTTTGATAATTACACTAAATTGTTTGCAATGTATGATTAGTCTCCCTGGATAGCATAATGGTTAGAATGTCTGGCTCACACGCTAAAGGTCCCGGATTCGATTCCTGGTATGAGCTAAAGAATATTGAATTCAGTGCATTCAGCGGATAATTGTGTACACTCCAAGCTGTATGTTTAGGATGACGATGTCAATTCGATTAATTTGCATATTGTGTAGTAATCAAGGCAGGAGTTATAGGAATTTGACGAGACTTGGTCTTTGCAAGCGTCACTAAGCTGACACATGCAAGGGAAACAGAGATTCCACCGGTTTTATACGCCATTCTCTCCTTAAAAGACTGACGTTTTTCTTGCTTTTTACTTGGATTATGTGTCAAGAGTAAACGAAAGCAGGGTTCAATGGTGTGGATCAGATAGATAGGAAAAGGGACCTATTGATTTATTGATAAAGTAAAATTGTTGCTATATAGCTTTGAATGTACCGTGTTTTTGTACTTGGAAATTTACACTGTCTGTATATTTATAGAGCGCTGGAGTGTCGACGATTGAGTCCTTAGCAACGCTGATCGTGGTTCTGAGCAAAAGCGTTTTTTGTTTGAAGCCATAGCAATAATTGCACCATAGATCACATCTCTTCTTCCATGTTTTTGTAACGATCAACTTTTAGTTATCGGAAGAGAAAAAATCATAATGAACTGAATCATGTAGACTTTATTTATATATATATATATATATATACATATTGACGTTAGAGTTTAGGGGATCAACTATTAATA
Organism: Thysanoteuthis rhombus; assembly: GCA_963457665.1. NCBI lineage: Eukaryota > Metazoa > Mollusca > Cephalopoda > Oegopsida > Thysanoteuthidae > Thysanoteuthis > Thysanoteuthis major. Next base: position 25,980,950 of record OY735201.1, read on the forward strand.
CATTGACATCGGTTCCTACACTCTCCTTTCAGCAATTTTATTGATAACGGAAATTTGGCTGCGTATAAATAGGGATTACTATATTTATCATGTTTGGCTCAGTGCTGCATAAAGCAATATATTTGGAAAAGCCAGTGAGGCTGGAACTAACAAGGGTAGTAATTCTCTGAGAGACATGCTCGATAACAACGACTTCACGGCTAAGTGTTAAACATTGATCAGGCATGCACAAGGTCAAAGCTATGGTGCAGAGTAAAAATGTATAGAAAGTCTTGTTTGATAGATTAAAATTGAGGCTCCAAGTTTATCTCAATCTGGCAAAGGTTTCATAAAGTAATTGATTATCTGCGAGTCATATTTGAGAACCACTCTTGTGTACAAAGACCACAAAAACTCAACTCAGCACAATGCGACAATTGTTTTGATAATTAGTTCTGGAACACGCACAGGTCACGAATAATTATATGAGGTATGGATATTATTAATATTTCTGTAAATGCTGTGGCCCTCCTGTTCCATCAATAGCAAAGTAAGCGGCTAACTCAATCAGCGCTGATGGTTCCATATTCGGCTGATAATCCATTAATCGAATAATTATCAGATCCAAACATTCGGAAAATACTATTTTTTTCATATAAATCAACGTTTTGACTAACATAGAATACAGCCTTTTTTTCTGATGAGCTAAAAACATTCAACCAGGTGATCCTAGGTTTAAATGTACTAAGACGCTGTTTTGTATCTTAAAAGAGCGCCTCTGGGGTTCTGATGTACGTAGAAAGGATAACTCAATATCCTGTCATTACATTTGATGCCAGCTGTCTATAGCTCACATATGCGCCCTACCTTCATTATTAATCAGGAATTGGCTGATGACCATGAGAAGGAAGCACACGATGGTTTGGCTTATTCATTCAGTGATTGTTCCAACGAAGGAAAACAAAACCACGAGGAGTTATATGGATGCAGATTTAGAAACTACCAATATTTACATACCCGACATTTATGTAAGTTTCTTCAGTTTTCAAAGTGGGTATATCTGGCTGGCAATCCATGTATGAATCGTTCTTATAGGCTCCATCGATGGGGCGAAAAAGAATGAAAATGTAAAGAAGAAAATATCAAGTGAAGAATCTCTGAAGAGGATCCCATTACTCCGAGAAAGAAAAGTATACAAATAATTCATCCTGATTGTCACGTATGGGACTGGAACATTGAACATAACCCAGGAACTGACTCGTAGACTGAGAAGCATGCAACGTGCACCTGGATGAATCATGCTAAACCTCACATGGGGACATCACGAGAGAATATATAAGAGAGAAAACAGGAAACCGAAACATCATGGAATCCATTTTAAAAAAAACGAACTTGAATGGCTATAGTCTGGTCATGTTGAAAGATTTGCAGATAACCAATGGATATCCCAATTCACAAAACATTAATCCCCAGAGATCACATGCAAAACTGAGGTCGGCAGAATACGATATGGAGAGATAAACTAGAGAAATCCAGAAAGTATCTACCCTGCGTAACTCATGTTAGAGGGATGAAAATGCCCCCAGAATGTTTTTTCAAGGGTGGATATCAATTTACAACGTAGGTTCATGCTAAATCGTTCTTTCAATTGTATCCAACAACATTCATGCCTGTTTTTCTTAATTTGGACATTAATGATCGTCACCCCAAAAAAAAAGGTGAGTGATGTGACTAATATGCTGAACGACTTTTTCCTCAATATTGTTCATCCCCAACATGACTTGCTGACAAAAGTCGTTGGTCACGTGACGGTTTTCATTAGGTGATTGATCAAATCTTTCATTCTGATGATTTTCAAGTCTCTATTTTCCTTTGATAAATTCCATCAAAACGAGTATTTATCTACCAATTACAGTTGCTGGTATTAAGTAAACTTAGCCCGAAGAAGTGCCAATGGACAAGTGGTGAACAACATCGAAGATGAAATCGGCAAGCCTAATTCCAATTTGGACTCAAATCATATGTGTTCACTTTCTACTTTGCCTTTTAGAAAGAATGGAAGCTATCACTTCTTTCCAGCAATGGATGAAACTACAGACCAGGAAGGTGTATCGCCATGCTGTGGTAAGCAAAGAAAGGGCTGGATAGGGAACAAGTTCAGCAAAAAAAAGATTAACTGACCTTTGCTGGAGTTGATCATAATACAACTGCAACACCCTCGATGGAAGGAGCTAATGGATAATTGATCTAGTCAAGAATAAAGCCATATTCGTTGCGCACGCAGATTGAACATACAATACAATTGTGATGACTACGTAGACTTGATAACCATTATCACAGGCAGTTTCTTTTCATTATCTACAACAATGAATCAAGTCTGGTACAAGGAGTCAATGGAACACCCTTGGGAGATCAAAAGTACTAGAATAAATTTGTAAAGATCATCACAAAGTGTGTTGCAAAGTTAGACTGAATGACCACAGGTTGCTGGATTCTGACATTTTGTGGAATTGGGTTGTGGAATGGAAGTAGTTGTTCTTCAGCATTAGAGTGGATGAGTCAATGTTTTCTTCGGCGAAGTTAGTAAATCGATGTCTTCATGATTGTTACGGCATCCATTGGCCCTGCCTGGGCTTCACATTTTCCTTATCAAACGACTGTCCCGGCTAGTTCTTGAGGATTTACACTATTGGTATTAGATATGGAGACGATAAGCACCCGATGTGGCGTCAATCACTTCAACATGTAATGTTCTCAGTGTCAAGAAGCATAACCCGGTTTCATGGAATTAAACTCGAGAGGATATGAGGATGCACTTATATAGAATAGATATTATACATGTCATCAAATTGATTTATTGTTAAAAGATCAAATTTCCAGATACCAATTCGTCAGTATGGTTTTCAGAAAGCATGCATTCAAAAAAAAAAGTTCAGTCAAAATCGTTAAAGTAAAAAGACATTTATATGCATAATGCCGTCAACCAACTTCAATTCAATTATTTTTCGGTGTCAAATTAGTCTCTCAAAAAAGGCAAAGCCGTACAGCATCTCATAAAGATCGAAATCGCTATGACATTGCCATTGCAACTTCGTTTTAAAGTAAAATATGAAACTGGTTATTTTGCTTCATTGAAATTACTAATCATATGAGCACACGAAGATAATGAGGCACAGCTGTGGTAACCTTCTGCATTAGCATTAATCAATATTTTCTGTGTGTTCTGCAAAAGTAAGACACGGGTAAAAGTTGATAATAGTAGACGTTAATGATTAAGACAAGATGAACATGAAATCTTTTCAACTTTTTGGTTCAATTCTTAGAAGAATCATGGATTAACATCTCTGATTAGTCAATAGAAACCTTAACGTGACTTACGTGTTTTGGCTACATGTGGTGCTGAGGGTGATCAATTGAAACATTGGAAGAAGGGATGAACAATGGATTAAGTATTTGTCTTGCTAGTTGTTGGCAGTAGTTATTTACGATGTCCGAATTTTTCAAGAAAAGCTGGCACAAATAAATGACAGATTTACATACTTACATTGCAAACTGAACCTCTACTAATAACTCATGGGGAAGGGATAAAAAGGTGATTGTAAACATGATGAGGAGTTAATCTTTAAAGTTTAAATGCAGGCTGTATGTACTATACATGCCTATATAGTCACCCGGATCCACTTGAAAACGGTGGTAGTTTTGCTCTACGGTTTTCTAATATCGTTGATGCTTGATAAAGTCACACTGAGATCATCCAATCTATTCTCATCAACGAAGTCAAGCAATGAAATATTAATGTTAGGTTAGTATTCTTTCCAACTTCAATTTGGTAGCTTTTCTCTGAAACTACTAACATCGTATTTTTTAGTTCTAAGAGGGCGGTTTTTATTTACAATATAGTGATAATTTTGTACCGGATTGTTTTTGTCAGTCACAGGATTTCTCACATTTCACTTGTGTCACTTTGGCAGTAATTTGTAAAAGAATCTGGCCTTAACCCCGCAATGAAACATTTTTTCTGTGAGCAAAGATTTTAGCCGATTCATGACGCAAACCCAAAACCAATCAAATGACAATAGAGAATGGACATTTTTTAAACCTGATGATCTGCTTTAATGTGCGATATATTACCGCCCAAAGTCTGCACATGATTTACCAGTCATGAGGCCTTGGGAGTGGTTACGGGAACCTACGTGGGGGTTGGTGCAGGCCGATGCCGATGTGCTCGAGAATGTCCTTAAGTCCAACAGGTCATGAGTGTTTACAGGGCCATACCAGGGTTTTGTACTTGCGCCCCCCCCCCATGAAATTTCATTTACTTTCCTGTATTTGGGCCACACCAAGTAACCCAGTTAGAAAACAGTGGGTTCATTCTAATTACGGTGCCTCCGAACTTCAACTTTGTACCAAACAAGTCTATTATTTGCTATTTGTGATACATGGTTCTCGTACGAGTTCTCGGGAACCAGTGCAGTAGCCTTAATGTTACTAGCATATCCATCAAAAGGAATATTTTTATGTATGCATGAACATACACAATTATGGGGTTACTCACTTGGCATCGAGACACTATCAAATGAGCGTGTACTGTGTGGCCGTCGCATTCACAATGACCGAGCAAATCAATCTCTATGTTCTCTGTAGATTTTTTTGGCAAAGTTCCCCTCACTCACGTCTGTCAACAACCCTACAGTCAAGATGTAGGTCCCTCCTGGCTTTTTCGAAGATATTTACGACCATGGATGAGATTAACTGGAGTACAACGAGGTAGATGATGCCGATTAAAAAAAGAGGTAATATTCTGTTTCGGAAAGTGGAAGAAAAGCCAGGATATTTGAAGTTTCAAGAAGGGTAATTTGAAGAGGACTAAGTCATCATTGCTATAGGTTGGTTATTAGTCGTTAATATCAAATGTCGAGATACTTCCTAACAGACTCCGTACATATGTTTTGGTTCGATTTTTCGAACGTTATATTCATCATTACAAAATAATGAACTGATTTTGGATGCTCCAGTACCTCTAGTAACGATTGGCATCACAGTGTGACGTACTAAAATATGCGTTGTACTTTTTGTATTGCCCGTATGACACAATCAATGACGCGAATTTTACGATGTATACTGGATGTAAACTGGGTGTGAAAAGGACGTGGGTGGTTTACTTTCATTGAATATATAGGACCTCTTAAGTACACTTCTGGATTAGTGCATGGATCGTTTTGATTGATCGGTGATGTCTTATGAGTTAATTGATCGCACCCCCTGACAAGGGATTCCTCGAACCCTATCATCCGATGTGTTAGTTGGTCGATCAGGCAGTCATCGCAATTACTCCGGGACACATAGTCCCAGTAAACTTCAGTGGTTGCAGCAATTTCGTCACATTTTCCTCTGCAACAGGGAATATGCCAAAAGAGATATCTTGTTTGTCCCCCACTACTTACATCTCCGAGAAACAGTCTGATCTGATAGACCTTAAAACAAATGTATCGTTCTATGCATTTAATTTACCATACGTCTCTACAAAGGATTGTCTGATCAACTTCTCCAATTGTAGAACAACTTATCATCAAGAACTATACCACAAAAGTTTGACTTCATCATTCACTTCTTTCATCTCCATTTGACGTTTCAGTCTTCCAGATTATTTCGTCTAAATCTAGATGTTTTTGGATGCGTCCTGATGTCAGAAATTGCTATTTGGATGATTCTTTATGAATGAAGAAATAGATAAAGAAGCCAGTGTACAAAAATAAAGTCGTATTTAACTTATTCAATATTTATGTTATGTTTTCCCAAGATTTTAGATAGATACCTGAAGAATCTAGACGTTTCTAGATGTTTTACAACTTTTAAAATGTGTTTAAAATTTTACAAAACTGCACTCACTAGATCTTCACCCCCAAAAAGGAATAATGCATCTAGGGTCTGAGTTTTAGGCTCGCTTTAAGTTTCATCACCGTTGATAATTTTTTATTACGTTTCAGTGGTCCCTTTCCGGCTTCCTAAGATAGTCATCACATATGGTAACATTGTGAGGATGACCAACTGAAGGATCAAATTAGCGTACATCGTAACCTGAACCCACAACTAAAAATGTATCATAGGGAGGAATTTTGGAAAAGGTAAAATAAAACGATTGTTTCTTGACATAATAAGAAATACATGTCTGATTTTACTGACTTTCATTTCCAATAGAAGAAGAAACTTGAGTTTGGTGACAATTCTGCTTCATGATTGCTCATATTTTTTTTTCCTGGGATGCAGCCAAAAATTACTTTCAAGGTATTTATAATTTCTATCCACGTTGTTATAATTATTTTTGTCACAACAGGTTAAATATATCCATCATCAGCAGCAGCTGTTTATTTCCGTCTGTGCCCGTTGACTTTCTCCTAGATTCATAAGATTTCCCTATCGTGGGCGTCGCAAAACCATTTTTTTTATTTTGTCTAGTTCATTGGCTATTTTGTTCTCTGCTGACCAACTATTCGTGATGTCCAGCAGATGTCTGACATTCTTGCTACATGACCATCCCATTGCCATTTGAGTTTCTTTATTGATTTTTTCCGTCTCTGTGATGCTGAGAAACATTCTCTTGTGTGCGCAAGAAACCAGCAACCAGAATTGTCTACAAAGTCAAAATAGGTTTCTTCAGTTTTTAAGAGATTTTTCCTGGCAGGCCATCTATGTACCACCTACCTATGTTTCACCCGTTCAGGCTACATCCATAGAGCTAGCAAGATGAAAATTTGGAAATATAAGTATGTGTTTGTGGATGGACGTACGCAATTATATATTCATGTTTATGGTTGTTCATTGTATTTTTGTGTTCACTCTCTTCCTTTAGCAATTGGAGAATGTTTCGACTCAATGCATTGTTGGAAAAGCACAAGTGCATAAATGAAACTCGAAATAAGAAAATGGAGAGTCCACTCGATATATTTTGTTTCAAATCAACGATTTAATCAGGGTTTCCGTGTTCAGATTTACTACATTTACTTTAATTGCAATGAAGAGGTCGGGCATCACTGGTTGAAAAGTCATATTTTCAAAATTCAACCCCATTCAATTGATTCATTAATTTTAATTTTCATGGAAGTGGCGTTTAGTGGACCATGCCCCTGGACTCTTAAGATATGATTGTGAAAAATTTGCATCAAGATATTTCAAACCCTTATGAAAAGAAGCCTGCAAAAATAAGCAAAACACAAAAATGACCTTGAAACAGAACAAACAATGACTTTGAGAAATAACAGTTTCATTAATCATGCAACAGGGACTGCCACATGATCAAAATCTTTTGACAGCATGCCCTAACTGGTGATCAATGAATAAGTTACGCCTCTCACTTTTCATTTAGGCAGTGATTACATAAGAGAGTGAATTTCAAAAACAATTGGACATAGAGTGACTGATCTAGTAAAAACTTTCATTGCAAATTGACAATCTTTTAAAAAATCTAATGAAGTATTCAAAATAGTAAATGTTCGGATTTTCAGCACTCTAGCTCTAGTTTTAGTCGACAGTTCCTAATAATAACGAGAATAAAAAAGTAATAACATGAAGATATAGTAGAAAAAAAAACAGAAAAAATAATAGCAGCGAAAAGGGGAACAACCGAACAGAAAAATAGAAGATAAATACATAAAAGACACTGGGAAAGACCAAAAGGAAGACTCCCAAAATAAATTAATGAATAAATAAAAACAGGAAGAAGCAAAAGCTAACATGAAAATTTAGGTGAAAATGGTTGTAATCGTAACTGCGTAAGCATCATTAGATGGTAATTTTTGTAGTTAATAATTAGATTGCGATGACAAGTAGAACCGTTCATTAGTGAAGAATCTTCAGTTCAGGTAATGATGTTTATAGCACTCTGATAACCGAGATATTTTTTGGCTCGAGAAGAAAACGAAGATTATTGCGTAGGAGTCAAGATCGAGAAAGACAAGAGCAAGTGAAGAATTATATGAACAAGAAGAGAATTCTTACGATGTGTCTACGTGACACTGAAAGAAAAGTAGAGGAGAAACTCTGAAAGGTAAAATTCGAAAGAGGAACGACCACTGGAATGGAAATGGTGGGAAGACCATGGAAACGGAAACCAAAGATAAAGTGGAAAACTAAAAGTAAAAACTAATCAATAATCACATGCGTGTGAACACTGATGACGTAATTTTATATCATAGAAATTGATTTGAAAAAAAAAACCGTATAAATGATCGTTTTTTGATGACAAAAATAAAATGTGACGCTTTGTCACTAGAATCGTTTAAAAAAAAATAATGTCAGTTGACAGAGTCAGACAAATTGAGTTATTAAAATGTTAGACGCATCGACAAAGTCAAAGAAGTGAGAAAACAGATCTGATTATTCTCTCAATAGAAATTGCCACCGGAGCAACGTCTTTTGAAAATATGTCTTGTTGGGTGGGATTAATTAAACCATTGGGAAAATGTCTAATCAATGAATATGGTTTTTCTCTCATCGTTTGTTGGGCAATGATTACTAAAAAAAAATAGGTTTAATTCCCTCTATTTGGGATTTAAAGAACAAAAACCATCGCTTTTTTAGACATACTAAAGCCAATAATCTCTGAAATATACTTGGTCTCTCTATTTAATGTTCTGCCCGCCTCAGTTGTGCATGTGATCTCTCGATATCTATGTTGTATGTAGTGGTGTCCATCGGTTGTCAGCCATTCTTGCAACATTATCAGCCCATATATGGATTACAGATTGCGATTAATTTCGTAGAAACATTTGAAACGATCTCTTGTCATAAGATGGCTAATATTTCTGTCAGCGTAAACAACATAAATAGAATAAACAATTGAAGGAAATGGGGCTGCTGCAGGAATCGAATCTGCCACCGATATATTAAATAACACTGTTCACTATATCTATTTATCTATCTATCTATCTATCACTCTCTCTCTCTTTATATATATATATATATATATATATATATATATATATATATATATATATATATATATATATATATATATATATATATATATGTTTATAGTGATCATAGTTATTTTCTTCATCTTTGTGTCCATAACTGTCCAAGTTGTCACCGGAATGTAACAATTCTAATGATGAATATAAGTTCAGTCGTTTGTCCTTTGAATACCACTTAATAAATATTCAAATATATTCATGATTTCTTTCACATTTTATATGTGTGTATGTGTGTGTGTTGAGTGTGTGTGTACGTGTGAGTTTTTGTGTGCGTGTATATAATAGAGGCTGACACACAAGCTGAAAATGAGAGAGGCATGGAAGAAAAACTGGAAAGATATACGAATGGTGATGCTTTGAAAATCCTACTGACCTTTAATAGATCGAGATTACTGTATTTGATAACGTTAGTCACTGGTATGAATCAGGATCGAAGCTTTCACACCATAATCGTCAGCGACTCGTTGTTGATATTAAGCGACAATTTACCCTCCTCTCTTTGAGTGATAGTAAAGAGTGCCCAGAACTTGGATCGAATTACTGCCACGATGAAGGAGCAGGCTGTGAACCGCCGTATTCAAATTGATCCACTCTCACTCACTTCCAGAGTCCAAATCCATTATTTCTAACTTGTGTTGACCATTATGCGTTAATGGGTGCTTAGGTCGACCGAGCTTCCGAGGAAAGCTGGCGTCCGCCTCTTATAAGATCGTTCATTCGTAACATCAGTGACGTAAGGTGATTTCTTTTATGTGTCGGCCTTTGCGTTCTGGTAGCTTCGATTGTGTACGCACGTGTGCTTTCACTCCACTCTTTCTACTATTAAGCCTGAATCTACCGTCAGACTTTGACTTACTCTTTAAATCTGATCGTAGGTACGTTCCCCATAAGTGCTTGTAACCCATTAAATTCGTATGACGGGAATTTTAGTCATTGCAGCTCTATGGCTCAACTGCAAATGACGAACTTTTATGTCGCGTTATAGTTTGTCTGTTAAGGAGAACTCAGTATATATGTTGTGTCTGATTAAAAATCTCCAAGGAGGAGATGGGAGGAGGAAGTAAAACAGCAGACTCCTTGCTGACTTGACCTAATGACCAGGTGAAAATATCGTGTTGGAAGACATTTGTTCCTTTATTTTCAGATAGGCAAGAGAGAAGTACGCATGATTTTGAGGATTACGCAGATATGAATATACAATCGTATCTCATGTTCGTAGTTTGTAAAATTCATTTAATCTGTAATTATTGACTTGCACCTAGTTCGGATTGGGTCCATCCTTCAAGAAAATAACTCAGACATAAATATAAGAGAAATCCCTAGGTAGGAAGAAAAATAGTATTCTAATGCAATGGCCAACTTGAAAAAATGGGCAGTGATTGGCACAATATCATAAATGTATATGTATATATATATATATATATATATATATATATATATATATATATATATATATATACATAAATATATATAAATATATAAATATATATATATAAATATATAAATATATATATATATATATATATATATATATATATATATATATATATATATATATATATGCAGTCTAATTGAATGATAAGAACTAATATTCTGAAAGGTTCATATCAACCAAAAGATCTGATATTACGTTATTATTCATTTGCATGATATTACTTTGTGCTTACGAAATTATTTTTATATAGGGGAAGCTACCACTGAGTTTAAGGAATTCGGACTGCCTCGTCAGTCTGTTCAACCATCAAGGTACCAAGGTTTCCCCACATCTGAACAACCACTTCACACACACACACGCACACACACACACTCACACACACACACACGCACATATATATATATATATATATATATATATATATATATATATATATATATATATATATATATATTAATTTCATGCAAATTTGGGGTAAGGCGTTCAGAAACAAGATCAAAAACGTTAGGCTCCGGAAATTATGGACCATCATAAAAATTTAAAAATTGAAATACAATAGTCAAAAATATCCTGGAAAGACAAACAGGGGTCAGGTTTTTCAATATTATTTTAAAATACGGCGGTAGTTTTTGTTATGTTTTTATTATTTTATCAGTTTTTCACATGAGATAATCATTTTTGTTTCCACACAAGAGTTTATGTATGAATGATTGATTGCAGCACATTTATTCATCAAATAATTGGCTTAAATGAAATAGCTAATTAAGTTTATTTACTATTCACTGCATTATTACTTACTTAGATTAAGACGTCTATTTGCAGCCCTTTCGCGACTTGCGTATAAGCTGTCACAGAAGTCACATTGTTATGTAGTTGGGCAGGGAGAAAATCATCACCATCATCATCATTACAATCATTATCATCATTACAAGCAATTTACAGTATTAACTCTCTCCCTGGAGATACCACCTCGTTGAACACGGGTTTTTAATGCATCTTATTTACGATTACTTAATTTCTGTTCTATTTTGTAACACTCTTTAACACTAATTAACATCGCTGATATAATAAGATATTATATAGACGTACGTTCGCCAATGATGAAAAAAGACATTTGATTTACACAAAAAGATATTTTCCCCAATATAATCTATTTCTTTATCAATGAACTTAATTCAGTGGTGAATATGAATGGTTTTATCCTTTTTTGCATACGTATGTTTGTTTGTATTTGCTGTGTTTATGATTTGAAAATTAGTATCTGCACTTCACTTGCCCCTCCTAATTATATTTTCTTTTCATTATCGAAAAAAAAATGCCTTTTTTTTTCTTGTACCCTTTTGGGGCTTATTTTTCACGAATTCATTGATAACATCTCCCGGATTCAAATCTTTCTAGATATTTTTTTCTAGATGTTAGATGCCTTCCAGTTGAAAATGCAAACGATGACATCAATGTAATTTATTCAGACTACATTCTTCACCAAAAGATGAAACAGGGTCTATAAGGATTGTTAAACTTTCGTTTCGCTACTTTAGCTCACCAGATAGGAAGTTAAATAAGGCTTGCATATCATTAATATACTATACTGAATTACATGCATTTTGATCTGATAAGTTACGATAGGGCGGAACTGTAATTATTTACTTTGCAACACACGACTTGAGACTGCTTGATCTGAAGTGTGTTTCCTCAGATTTCATCACGAGTAGGTGCTCTTCCTTTTTGTATTTTCATACTTTTTGGGGATATGTAGTTTGATCTGTTTGTTTGATTGAAATGATTTTCTGTTCAAGTTATTTTATCTCCAGACGTTTTTAAGCATGTCTTTAATTTCTTATTATCTTGTCTCTTATGAGAATTTTTTTTCAAAATTTGTTTTCTGATTGTTCTGATGTCTGTTATCACATCGTAGTATCTTATTTTACTTCAATTTACTTCAGAGATCTTCTCTTTTAATTTTGAAAATGATTTATTTTTCAGTTAGATTATTTCATGCTCAGTTCTTATTACTAGTTTGTTTCCACTTTTTACTTCATGTTTTGTTTTGTTTTTTTCACATTTTCGCTCTTGTTATTGAGTTGTTTTTCAAGAGTATCTGATTCTCTATCAGTGCCTGTCACCTATCTTTAACTTTGAAGTAAGTTATATATCTCTATCCCTAAAGTCCAAAATGTGCAATATCTCCTTAAGGCACTAATTGCACCTTGAAATGAGGTTTGTATTCCGATTGTTTTTTTGCTTTTTTTAAAAATATTTTCAACCATTGTTATGGATGAAGTTTTCACACTGAATCGGCATACTGTCTCAACTCTAAATATGGAGGGATAAATATTTTCTGCTAAGTATATAGGACATGTGGTACACATTATCTCTTTCTCCCTCCCTCTCTCTTTCTATCTCTATCCTACACACACACACACACACACACACACACACATATATATATATATATATTGGGAATTGGCCATTTTGACCCATTACATATAGAAAGAAGCTAGCCGAATATATAGAATACGCAGACACAATATTATTTATATACATATGGGCAATTAGCGATAAGCATCAAAGTGATCTGTCTATCTATCAATCAAATAATCTTGTTAGAAAACAGATCTTCCTGAGGTTACACACTCAACTAAAAAAAAAGCTGACAGCGCATAGCATTTCAAAGTTGATAAATAAAAACAATCTTCATCTTTATAGGATTCCTGAAGTGAATATCGGTCAGATATATCAGATTATGTCAGACTCTAACGTAATATAATTGGAAAACAAATCGTTTTTACGGCTTGTATTTGGTATGGTCTAAAGCCATTTCAACTAAATTCAGGCTGACAATATAAAACGAAGCTCAAACTTCTGCTACATATGAACTAAACAGCATCAAAAGCAGCGATCAATCATTTATCACCAGACAGATTGTTCACTGTGTCAGACAATACTTCACATCTTGAGCGGATGTACTGTATTATCAAACGCCTAATACCTTAAGCGTCAAAATTCAATCATGCGTCTCGTTTCTTCTGTTCTGTGGAAAACGACTTTGACAGTCGTAATCACCAGAGGCAATATTACTGCTCAAAATTCTCGGCAATAGTCAAGGCAGTACATTTTGATTTTGCTTTTTATAAAGATCCGTTCCCGTAGATGTTGGGGAAGAAACATATGGCTTTAGGCAAGCAGTCTTTGGGGAATCCATAGCCTATGTGGAATGTCGATAAAATATTACTTCATTTTGCAAAGACCTGGAATTCTCTTTGTTCTAGAACTGGACAAGTAAATCTATCGTGATCAACGTAAAAAAAAGATATGTTGTACAACAGAGAGAAAGCTTATAATTTCTGAAAATACTCATGTCTACGAAATTAAATGGTATCATGTACAATTGTATGTCTTACTATAATTGAGGAATTTGGTGAGTTTGTGTGAGTTTAAGTGTGTGTGTGTGTGTCTGTGTGTGTGTGTGTGTGTGTGTCTGTGTGTGTGTGTGTCTATGTGTGTGTGTGTCTCTGTGTTCGTGCGTGTGTGTGTTTGCGCGCGCGCACATTGCAATCACTCGCCCACAATTGTACGATGTTAGTATTTACCAGGTATGTTAGACAGCACAAAAAATATTGCAATGCCGAGCTTGAAGTTGCTTCTATTAGCTATTTTCGAGAAATTCACCCAACCGGCGAATGTACTAAATCGACATAAGGCAGATACATCTATCAGTAGGCTAAGCAGTGCAGTATCAATTTTAAAATTGTTGATTAAAAAAAAAAAAACTTTCTTTGAAAATCTAACAGGAAATAATAAGTATTCATTATGTGTAGAGAAGTCATTGTTTCTGAAAAATTACCTCCCTTTACATCCACTAGTCAAAAAAATCTAAATTTGTAAATGAAATGTCCAAGAGAAGTAACAGAATTATTTTGAAAACTCAGTTTCGTAAGACACACATTATTTCACGTGATGATTATGGTAGGCTGCTTCACACACCATGAAGTTGGGTCTATTCAAAACATGCGCTTTTGGGTGGGTGCATGCCAAGTTAATATTTGAATTAATTCTTATAATCATTTATATTCATTTTTCTCGTTTGAACAGTAAATCGTACAGTTCTCAAAGAGTAGATCTGTATTGGATGTTGAATAAGGATAAAATAATGATGTGTAATGAGTAATTCTATACGCATACATTCATATTCTGTAAAAATATACTGAATTATATACGCCAGGGTCCCTCATCATCGACCAGTGATTAGCAAGTAACTCTTATAACCGTTTCATTGTGTTATTACACATTCCACAGTTTTTCCAAAACTTTTCAGCTAAAAAATCCACGTGCTTGTGGAGTATTTTATTGATAGATGGAGTATGATAAAACATTATTTTTATTCTATGTAATATTTTCTACGTTCATCTTATTTTCATCAGTTGCCTTTTTTGTTGCTTATTTCTCTAGAGCAGGTCAAATTCAAGCCCACATCCTCTATGGGAGACACACATCCTGATTTGCCGATTAAAACATTAAAACTTCATTGGAACACAGAGGTCAAAATGACATTCAATCTCATCCTTCAATCTGTTCGTTTACTTATATTATGATACACACAGTATTTGATACATTTTTTGGATCTTTTCATTTGATGGGATGCTATAAATAACGTTTTGAAAGTTTTATCTACTTTCAACCATCCTAATTCTATTAGTCGGTTCTTATTGCAACTTCTGCGCAGAACAATGTTAGAATATAGCTGCTCGATTCAGTCGGCAGAAGTTTTTCGGTTAGAGTTTCTGACAGAGCGTTTGGATCGGCTTTTTACCCCCTGACTGGCTTCGTGCCGATCCCGACTTTGTGATTCACGTGATATTATATCGCATTTGATTTCTGTCTGTAAATCAGGAAGACCATTTCACAGAACACGGAACTAGGATTGCGAACGGTTTTCATGGATCCAGTCTCTGAGTGCTTATAGATGTCAGATTTTGCTGATAATATTAATCCGGTTTGCATATCCTGTTTTCCATTATTTCTCTCCTTTCATTTCTGTCCACTTTTTCGGCCTCCATTTCAAATAGGTCTAGTTACTCACTAATAAGAAACCGTCTTATAACCAACGTCTTTTAACAGCAAGCCATGTTAGGGATGATCAATAAAAATTCGAAAAAAAAGGATGATCAATGAACAGATTACTTCTCTCGTTTTTTTTTCGGGTTGTAATCACTAGAAACTGTGAGCTGAAAAGGACGAAACTGATTCACATTCGTGCATGAACCCATATACAAATTTTTGTATGATTGGTTGTCTTTGTAAAAAGTCACACACTTGTACACTCATTGTGAGTAAGAAACGGCCTACAACTCGAAGTGCTGAAAGTTCATTTGAGGTGCCGAGGGAAATGACGAACGCATTCGTTGTTATGCGCCGTTATGGGTTGCATATTCTAATGCTCTTTCTATCGGCAAAAGACGACTGTTTACTAACACTATGTTAAGCTACCTACGCTGTTTATTCAGCACTTCACATTTAGAAAACGTATCTGGAGCACTTACTAGGGGATACTATAATGTACTCTCTGCTTCTGACTTAGTTGCTATGAATGAACCTTCCCTCTTTTTCCCACTGTATCAATAATTCTTGTTCTTATTTCTTCGCTGCACCGTATCTTTCTTTCCAACAATTTTCTCACTGTATGAAATATCAATCTATTTTTTGAAAATTGCTTCACGACTCGGATAGCAGCATATATAGTAATTGATTGATAGTACAGTGAAGCCTCGTATAGTGATATTTTGACTATTATAATTGTTGATGCAACGCAAATAAGGCGTTGCTGCATACAATAACATAACTAAGTATAAGCTGACAGACTAAATATGATAATACTATGAAGTGCAGTTTTCATTTTGGAACGTTTTGGCCGCACTGATCAAGATATGCATATTTCTTTCAAATATGGAGATTAGTAGAACACAGCCTTTTTATTAACAGAGAATTCAGCATATTCAACAGTTTCCAAAAACTGCTACTCAAATCATCTACACTAGATTGAGAATCTCCTCGTGGTATGATACTAAAAAAACGAGTCTCACCTCAATTACTTGACTAACGTGTTTGATTTTTACTGAGTGCATCACATGTGCCCTACTAATTTAACTTGGTATATACCTATTGTAGAGCAAACTCGGTAACTTGGAAAAGAATATTGCGAATCTATTATAACGTGTATGTCAGATTCTCTAATTATTTTATCTCATTTATATATCTATCGGCTCTTTCATATTTCTTGATCATCTGGCCGTTAATATTCAACCAAGCAACTGAATATCCTTTGACCGTCTATCTCTATGTATCTTGCTGGTTGGATAGAAATGTGGATTAATATTCATGTTAAACTCTATGATTTTGCTCTGCTCTCTCTCTCTCTGTCTCTGTCTCTCTGTCTCTGTCTCTGTCTCTGTCTTGGATATATCAAGTCGAAGAGAGAAGAAGGTATGGATGATCTCATGTTCAAGAATCTAAATAAGAAATGATAAGCTATCCTTTCTCAACAAAAAAGCTATTTACACATTTGAAATCCGCCTTTGTCGAAAAAAATACCAACCAAAACAGTCACCGGATCAGTCAACATCGGTTTTTTCAGTTTCTTTTAAACGTTTTTTTTGGAGGTGGGGGGACCTGGAGGTCTTAGTGATCACCACCCAACAAAAGGTGAGGGAACTAATTGATTCATTGATCCCCGTTCTCTTCCGATTCTTCAATTGATAATCCCTGACACGGTATGCTGCCAAAGAACGTTTGTCACGTGATGATATCTATTGATTGACTGAGCAGTCTTTCCCTCTGTCTCTATCTCTCTTTCTCTCTCTCAATGACTTTGAAGAAAAGTACAAACCAGGTTGAAGACATCTGATCGTACAACCAGCTCTTAAACATGCCGTTATCATTTTGTCCAAGAAAGAATACATTTGGGCCCATGTACCATAAAGTAAGTTCTGACGCCGTAGTTGGCCACTTTATATCTCTGGATGGTTTCCAAATGACTGTACTTTCCAGTTACTTGTTTCTTGGCCAACTTTCCCAATTCAAGGAAATATTTATTGCAACTCTATTGCTTACAATTTTTATTACAAGCTGGAACGCAAAAATTTATTATAGGCATATTTAGGTTAATTTTCCTAGAGCTTTTCCTGCATGTTCCATACGGGGTGATTAAGCTTTTTTCTCCACACGACCCCTAAGCTTTCCAATAGATGTAAACATTATCTTGTTATTTTATGTATATGCCATTGGCACCAGTAGTAATTGTTCGAACTCAAGTGAAAACCCAATTTTGAAATGCTGTTATTCGAGGCAGGTAGGTCACCCTCCATCAATAGATTAGTGCAATACATTATTTCTATCCACAACTTCCCCGAATCAACCCAACCGAAAGTTAATCGATCTAAAAAATTCAACTCATGTCGGGTTCGGATCACCCCTACCCTTGCTCGAGCGAAGTTCTATTGTAAGGTCGATGATTATCATTCGTTATCGGTATCCATCGTTGTCGACGTCGTCGTTGTGTCATGTTCTCAATTGAATAGTTTCGTTATTCTTTGATGTATATTTACGAAGTTTTCGATGTTGGATTTTGGAGAGACTCTACCTTTTAGGATGAGTTATGGCAGAACTTATCTTCCGGATTGATGTTATAAACAAAAACATTGTTTTTGTTATCAATAATGGAAAATTCTCGAAACTTGACCGACATCGCTTAAATTTAGCGATAACATCGTCAATCCCCCAGAAATTGAAACATAGTGAGTAGCAGTCGATCCAATTGTTTGTTGATCTCATATAATAATTCCGAAAATATTTGTCCGTCCTTCATTGCAAAACTGAGAAATGGCCAGAGCTATTGATCAAAAGGCTTGTATCGATGGATTATGAGCTTAGTTTCTTGTACTACGTATCTATCTTTGGGATGATGTCTTCGAGATAAATATTACATCTGAATTTCCATTAGTGTCCAAGTTATTGAACTTTAAAAACTGTGACCAGCAGACTGAGTTGGGGCATGTCGAGTCGTTCTCCGAATCTAAATGAAACTTCAAAGCACAACTTATCAAACGTTAAAAAACGATTTTTCTATCTTAAATAGTTTTTTCAGAACATGAGGCAGTTCTGCTTTGCCAATACATTTGATGGGAGCGACCTCGCTATCTGCTCGGTCACAATCAATACTCCTATGAATTTTCCCAACAAAGTCCTAACCAAATGATGATTTTGGCATTTATTTTTATCATCATCATCATCATCATCATCATCATCTTCATCATTATTATTATTATTATTATTATTATTATTATTATTATTATTATTATTATTATTATTATTATCAGCATCATCATTATTATTATCCATCGATAACAAGGCATCTATCACCATCCTTCATATTTTCGCTGCAAATCATTAAAATAAATTGCTATCATCATCAATTGAATAACTATTAAATGAATATATAACAATTGAAAAATATAACATTTGCATCGATAAATCATCAGTCTTTAGATATTTTCTAACATTAAATTCGTATATTTCATCATATATATATATATATGTATACATACATTTGCATATATATATATATATATATATATATATATATATATATATATATACATATATATATATATATATATATATATATATATATATATATATATATATATATATATTGTGTATGTGTGTGCATAATACTAGAGCGATTTTGGTCGAACAGGCATGTAGATGAGAGTGATAAGAATGATTTTGCCTGCATTCAATCGATAGAAATTCGTTATATTTCAAAGTTATAATTAAATGACGCTCAGTTCCAATAATGAAACATTCTTTTATAGAGATGATTAAATCAAATTAATTATTACACGTATGCATATAGGGTTATGGGTTTTATTTATTTTTTTATAAAAAAAATTGTGTTTAAAAGCATATATTTACATGTCGTTATGCTCACATTGAGGGATCATAAGACAGTGGGAAAAAACTGGAGTTAGAGATATTATTTCGATTGGAAAATACTAATTGCGATGGGTACACCATGTTGCAAAAATATCAGACACCACAACGTAGAGATCCTATTTGAAAGTTGAGCTGGCTAGAAATTGTTGTGATAAACTAGCTAAATTTAGAAAGTATTGGCCCCGCAACTTCCATGATATAGAAGTCTTGGGAAGCTTGGTTGATGTTCTACGAGCCTGATGCCGATTATGATGATGGCGACAGATGTGCTCAAATACAATGCATTGATTATCGATTTTATTCATGAATTGTAAAGCTTTAATTAAAATGATGCCTTGTTCAAACATAATCAAACTTGCTGAAAGTTGGAGACTTGAGTTGGTTGTATTTTTCTACCATATAAACAGGATGAAGAACAAGAATAAACTCTTCACTCTTCGTGTTCCCATCATGTTATACTAAACCAATTTATAAATTCACCATCCCTCTTCAGTAATTCGAGATGACGACCAAATTAACGATATCTGGCTATATTACCAACCGAACCAAATGGCCAAGGCCCCTGAATCCACGAATCTATTTACCATATACACAAAACAAAAGTGCAGTAACGATCATCAGTCGGAATAGAAGTAGGAGTGACCCCTGACCCTGCATCTATCAGGCGTGTTTATAAGACATTCTTCTTCAAGGAGACGAAATCAAATGAATCATTGATGATAACGTTCATGCGTAAATACCTATACACTTTTATACTTTTAAAAGCCTCTTTGTTGCCAAACAAACAGCGGACACTATTTTCGCCTCGGTCATTTTCCCTGTCTTCGTGAAAAAGTGGCGTAAAACGAACTTTCGTAAAGCGGAGTTTGCCTCTTTCCAAAGTTATGATTATTGATTAGGTTAATATTATCAATGACTATACGACATGCAGTTTCGATTTTTATGAGACATTCTTTCCCAGATTGAGACGAACTCAAATTAACCATCGATGTATCGGTTCATAATTATGTGCAGAGAGGGTTATGGATTTAAACATATACGCATGTGTGGTTTTAATAGTATAAAGTTACATATGTACTCAAATATGATGTATTGATTAGCTATTTAATTAATGGTAAAGTTACAATAATTTGTGAGGTCTAACATTTCGTGTAACGACGTCTGGTTCAAATATTACTGAGAACATTATTTTATGGGGGGCATGAAATCAAATTAATCGCTGATGCGTGCGTTTCAAAAGTGCGTATATAATGTTATACATATGTGTGTGTGTGTATAAAATTTACACATGCACATAATTGCACGTGTACGTCTATATAATGTATTGATTAGTGATTTGTTTCATTGTAAAGTCATAACAGGACTGCTTAGTCACTCGATCGAAACTGTCAAGTGTTCGATTTACTTTGGTAACATTCTGTGTCGGGATGATCAATGAAAAATTTGTATTTGGCCTTTTGTTTGACTGCGACCACTATAAAAACACATATTCTTAAAAATCAAGCGTAAACAAATTTGAGCACAGACAGCGACCAATCTAGCATAAAATTGCGTTGTAAATCAGACAATTCAATATAAGACTATTCTAGTGTGAATTTATTCGAAACATGATGAGGAGTAAATATTTTAGATTTTCATACCTCTAGGTCATTGATGCAACCTTTACGTGTGATTCGTATATGGATAGCTAGCTGGGCTGAAAACTGCAGAAACCTGTGATGACATTTTCGGTGACAGTTTTGGTTGACACTTTCTAATTGTCAGCCAGATTAAACTTCTGGTATAACGACCCTCTTTAATAAAGAGGGATAAAATCAAATTATTCGCTAATATATACATTAATAATCATGCACTCCTAGGTCTATGCCATCAAGTATATCTACGCACATGTGTTTAAAAGCTTGTATATACATGTAATTACATGTGAACTCATATCTAATTTATTGATTAACGATTTCTCTCATTGAAAGTAAGGTTCCGACTTGATTTAATTTATTGATGCACCAGTTGACCGACTGTCTTCAATGCATTGTCTCTGATTGAAAACCCTCCTTATTTAAACCATGATTGATTATGCCCACATAAATCGATTATGCGTTGTAAATGGTTGTCACTTAATTGTTTATCGAATCTCGGCAATTTAATTCCGTTTGCGACTGACTGGTTTTGCTAAATAGGTATTGGTAATCATTCGGCTTTATTTGATTTTATAATTATTGTTGTGTAATTGTAACATAATGTCCTCTGCGATGTACCGGAGACTCTGATCCGACGAGGGTTGATACCAGTAACTCCCATTGATCCTATTGTTTAGAATTGATGTTGAACTACGACAGACATATTCACTAAAGTTTACCTCCCGTTTCCCTCTTACCCAAACTACATTGCACTCGATCGCACAAAACAATGCGTCTTCTGAGTGGGGCACAGGCTCCATTCGAAGTAAAGACAAGATTCAATACTATGTGACTCTCGAACCATTCGGGCTAGTGCCCCCTTTTTGAGCTTCTATTCATCAGCGACCAATACCCTGTAATATCGGTAGAAATGATACATTTAAAATATACCTGTTTATGCCTGTTGGCCTATTATCAGCCCACCCTAAAAATGCCACAGGGGGTATACTTTTGAAAAAAAGTTGATCAAATAATACATGGACATGCTCAAGATGCATTCAATTTTCATTTAATATTAGAATACCCCCAGGGTGTCGAAGAATAAATGAATAGATACATACAAACATACATGGATAGAACAACGATATTCTGTTTTATTTCCAATTCTTCGATAATTTAACAAACTAAAATAAAAATGGCTTGATTGTATTTACATTGATAACGAGAATAAGAGTGAAGGGTCATATCATATTCAGGGACATGTAAGATAACATCAGGCAAATAGTATGTGAGATTTGTTTATGGCATATGTAAACTGGCTTAAATTTCTATGATTAATTTTAAATCATTTATTTCATGACCGAAAATATATTTGTATGAAAATATCTGAAAGTATCAGATTATTTAATGAGAAAAAAAAGTTTTTGTGATGGATGGGTCTGATATGATGCCCTATTATCACTCATACCCCTTTTCTTCAACGCCCTGTACCGCCTCCTTGCTTCCCGATTCTTCAAAATTAGTTCCTGACGATGGTGAGTACATCTAACAAAATCGGTAAACTGATAAAACATAATAGTATTCAAAAATGCCAAAATTAGATGATGATCAAGGTATACATGGATAATTAAATGAACAAATGAAGTTAAACATGTTTTTTCTTACCTTCACCATACATTCATTCAAAGATCTCCGTGTAAATCATAACATGATGAAAGTTCAGCTGTTTAGGCCTGTTTTAAGGGTTTCAAAATAAAATAAAAATCAACTGATGGTCTTTTCATATAATAAAAGGTGGCGGCTGGCTGTTATCCTTGCTTCTGCGATATTTCCAACAGTTTATCTGTTAAGAGTTCTCGTTAGCTGAGCCCATCACTAATCTTTGAAACAGTTTCCCCACTCTATTTCTCTCCTTGCTTTTTCATGGTCGAGCCTTTAACCTGTCTCCTCTGATATACCCCCTGGGAATACTGGTCTCGATAACTTCAACTTAGAATTGTAGGTTGATAAATTTTAGTCGTTTGAAATGTAGCAACATTAGGTGTATCGTGTACAGATGAAAGGGCGTGAAGGGTGCCATATTACATACTGGTATGGAAAATGACCTTGGTTAACTGAGATCGAGTTCCGGCTGCATGCGTTAACTCCCCACTAATGCATTTTGGGAAGGTATGGAACAACTCCCCGCCACAGTTCTTGATAAAAAGTAAGATCAGTATAGGCAAAGCTGGGTGTTTCAAGTTAGGCTGGAAATGTACGTATAGGGTTATGCATTTATAAGTTTTTATAAACTTGTGTGTGCTTAAAAGCATGTGTCCCAAGTCAGCGAGAAAAAACTGGAGTTAGAGATATCATAGATTGCATTGGAACTATAAAATGGCAATGAGCAGGCCATGTTGAAAAATATCAGACAACTGTTCGACATCGAATTGTAGAGATCAGATGCAAAAATGGCATGACGAACAAGCCATACTTAGAAAGTATTGACCCAACAACGACGATGTCAGAGAGGTCAGGTGAGGCTTAAGAAATGTATTTTCCCCCTCAGCTCTGGGTGACTAGCGAGGCAAATGTAAGCCCTTTGATTCTGTATAGGCAAAGGAAGCGTGTTAGACGTGGGACTTGAAACTTGATCAGAAAAACAACCTTGCTACATCAAGTGACACAGCATTATCATATCGATGAATCACTGGAGTTGATTAGTTGTGTAGTGCAGAATGCACCACAGAGACTGTGTTGGAAAGAAAAAACAACGTTATGGATGAAAAGAAAAGTTAGGGCTAGTTTCATGCTTTACTCTCTATTTTAGAATATTGCATTATTTTGAGAAGCATCATTAGCATTCCCATATTTTTTTCTTACTTTGATTCTTTTTTCAAATTCTGTTTGCGTTGTTCAATTGATGTTTCATTTGGATCATTCCTTGGACTTCCTCTAGCATGAAATATCCGTAAAGGAACAAAGACATTCTTTCTCAGTGCTAAAAAATATGGAACAGGCTCTATTGCATTCACTATATCTTAATTTTATCAGATTTCTATTAATGTCTGAACGACATGTTTAATATAGTTTTGTCTTCATACTATCAAAGACGGATACCAAAAAAAAAAGAGACCGTCTTCCCTTATGAATATTATACATCACACATGAAGAAGGTCAAAAAATGAACCAACCAAAACTTGTTTGAGTACTATGAACAGGAGTTCAATGGTCAAAATGTTCTTTGAATAATATCATGCCCCTGCCAGCAATGTTTTCTTATGAATATGGCAAATTGAACAAAGAATCATATCTTTTTTTTCCTTTAGTTACTTAATATAGTATGAAATGAGGAAATGATATTGATCATCGCTGCCTCTTGATAAAACAACCCTATTCCCTCTATCGAGCTCTGTGTGTATGAGGAAGACCCAGGTGCACATTTCGGTCTTACCGTGGATGGCAGGTTAAGTAAGGGCAGAACAACGGCTGAGACGGCTGCAGAGCAATCTTGTTGCTGCATACGGTATTCCCAGTTGGTCATCCATCTGGGTAATGACCAGGCTTGACACTACTCAACCTTGGTGATCTACAATGTGACCAATACGATTCGGCGGAAAATGATATTATTGAATGTCAGGTTGATTTCTTCTTTTAATTCCTAAGGTCGCATTTACTTTCGGAAACAAGATCATTAAAAGATTAACAAAAAAATTGACAAATACAAAGAGACATTCTTAATATAAGTATTTGCAAATCTTAAGTGGACAAAACAAAACTAATGGAATTAGTGAGCTAAATAACAGGCTGGGCCTTTTCGTCGATGAACTGTCACCAAAAACTGTCAACATAGTTTTTTTTTCAGATTTCAAGTAGGTCTGATTGGTTATATATGTACATGTATACGAATCACGTGCATAGCACACACTCATGGAGCTATGACAATAAATACGTTTTTTTTTTGTTTGTTTGTTTTTATTTTGTTTTTTTCAGAATCCCCAGCCGGAATCTTTTCTAGGTTGGGATTCAGTTTTAAATAAGTTTCCATGCTAAATTGATTATTTAATTTGTGTCAGCTTCTTTTTTTGAAAATTCAGGCGTTCTCAATGATCACTGACTAACAAAATACGAATGAGTGACTTATATTCTTGACCAACCTCCCATAAACATGTTTCTAATCGATAACCCAAAACACAACATACTACTAAAAGATATTTGTTGCCTGACAGATCGCATTGAGTGACTAACCAAATCTGTTTGATTTGTTTTTGTTTTCGAAAATCCTTCAGCAGGACCCCACTATTCTGAAAACACCGTGATGAAGCTAGAATGTTATCTAAACTCCAGAAAAGATAGGACGAAGTAAGAGCATGAAGGTTTTCCATGAACTTTGGTAAGACCAATATCACATGTTGCAAATACGCTGAGGACAAACATATGTTGGTCAGAATCGAAAACTCATAGCCAAAGACGGTAGACCGCTACATCTACCAAAGGCAGGTAATATCTATGAAACCCTCAAAAAGGAGAAAATTATCGAAAAATCACCCAAAGTTAGCAAATAAGTAAGCAGTACTTTCACACTGCCTACAGCTTTATGGGTTCATAATCACTAGACCTATTCCCTATTTGTAAAATAGAATGAGTGGAAACAAGCCTCTGAATTGGTGTCATTCAAAACGTCCTGCATTATTTTATCGATAGGTAGGGGAGAAATGGATTCATGTCTCTCCTGGGAGCATTAGTGCAAGTTGAATTCAAAATATGTGTCGGCCATTCTCTGAGTGCCCACCCGAACGCTACAACACGTATCCATGAAAAATTTTCATCAAACGCTTCATGTTAATTAAATAATATCACACCATATTTTGGGGTATATTTCAGTTTCCCACTCATAATCAGCTATTTGTTTATGAAAAAGCACATCAAATACGCCATAAATTCATATTGTTTTCTATGTTTTGGAGAGTTTAGCCTCGTAAGCAAAATTTCAGATAGAGTACAGGCTATGTTACGAAGGCAGTTTTCAATTAACTCACGAATGTTTACCAGGAAATATAATCAAATTCAAATTGCATGACACATCTATTTTCAATTTTCAGTTACTGAAATATATTTGTACACACATGTGAAATTAAAACGTGCCTACTTACATAAAAAAAAAGAAGAAAAAAAAGGAATATTTAAAAGAATACCCGATCAAGTATACAAACACACACGCACACATTATTTGCAACATATCTGGTTGGTCACTCATGAGAAACCGGCGTGTGACTAACGTCTTTTAGCAACGTGCCTGGTTGGGGTGATCAATTAAAACAATGGTAAAAGGGACAATCAGCGAATAAGTAGCTTCACTTACATTCTTTTCTGGCAATAATCGTTACGAGGTTTTGATAAAAAAAATAAGGGCTTATAAACTGAATAAAAATTTTAGCACGAAGGGACATTGCAAATTGAAACCCAATTATTAACCTGGTTAAAGGGCTGATTTGAAAACCCGTGCATACTATAGAGCAGATGTTTAAAGTCTAAGACCTTTAGCTCCATTGACAAGCGATAAATATGTATGCGTGATACATGCATAGATATATACGAGCCAGAATAACTCGAAAACTTCTTGAATTTACAATATTTCATTCGTTTCACCACAAACTATGAAACTCAGATGTGAATTTTGAATAATATATAACTAAAATAAATTCATCAATATTTGTGAGTATAACGTTAGTCATTTAATATACATTACCCAGTGGTAACAATCATGGGAGTGATCGTGCGTTGGATAGTGTTAACTGATTTTAATCATTAATTATTGAAATGTTTGATACGATTAAACTTTAAACTCATTACCAACCGAGGCGATATGATCAATGCTCAATGTTTTCCCCATCAGACTGTAAAGGACAAACCTTATATTGACAAACTGTGATAAGTGTATTACAGATGTTAATTAAATTATACATAA